>APFE030911210.1:49917-84864 GCA_000404065.3 Pinus taeda | reverse complement strand
CTTGTCCATGATCCGTACCATACATATGAGTCTGTCTACTCCTCTAGCTAGTTACTCTTCTAGTAATTATGGAATGTGCTTTAATGCCTCCTGATACAGGAGCATCAAGACCATCCTCATTTGTAAATATAGAATAAAGAGGGGGTGTGATAATTTTAGATATTTTGTTGTAAATATTCTTTTATTTAGAAAAAGAATATGAGAGAATAGTTAGAAAAAAGAATGGGGATAGAATTTCTATGTTTTTTCCAGTTAAATTAGGATAAAAATATGGAATAAAGCTTCCAGCTTTAAATCATTGTGTAAAAAGGGAAAAATCATGCTTTTTCTCGAGGATAAGGCCTCATCTATTCCCTATGTATGTATCTATTATTATTATAAATAAAAGAGGCAGCTGAGCTCTCAGGATCACGGAGAGAGGGGAGCGTGCTAAAGTATAATTTTAAAAAACTCTCGAGCGTTTGTGTAATGGATCTTCTGATATTATTCATGTATTCAATAATGGACAACGGTGTATATTAAGAGGAAGAATTGCATGCAATATCCGCTTGATATTTACTATATATATTAGAACAATCTACACTGTTTTGTTTCCATTGTTACGCCATTCACGCTTGGATTTCATTGTATATGATAGAAGAGCATTCTGGTTACGCATAGTAATACAATAATTTCTTAAGAGTGGCATCGTTCCGGATTTACATTACAGAGTTGGTAGAGGGGAGCTTCAGTTTGGAGAGTAAATCTCTCTCAAATTGCATTTAGATAACCTCTCGCTGTAGTCTTGAGAGTTTGATCATATAGATTTATGTATTTAATTTGAATCAATGTCCAGAAATGATGGCTATACATGTCAATTTCCTTGCTTTGTTTGAAGGATTGCTGCGTTGTTTCATAACTGTTTGCCATTTGAATCAATCTCCAGAAATGATGGCGCTGTGTGAAGACTCGATATCAATTTAATATTGCGTTTAATACTGCGTCGGTGCGTGTGGAATATGCGGGGTTCGATAGGAAGAGACCACTCTTCAATAGCTGGAAAATACGCTAATATATTTGGGAATATTAAGTTAAACATTTATCGAAGCTGAAAGGAAGTATTCGTGGGGAATTATGCTAGGTCGCCTGCTGTTTTTGTGAAGGGAAAGCAGTATTTAGATTCGACTACAGAGATTGCAGTGAACGCCATTCATCAATGCAATCTGAAGGAGAAGCATGCCACGAGGTTATAGATATTTTTTGTTAGCAAGAATGTGTATGGAGATCAAGCAAATGTTAAGAGCTCTTATGCGGATCACCTCCAAGTCGATCTCACAATCCATTAATTCATGATGCAAAGTAAATAAAAAAAAGGAGCTTCCGTGCGTGCAAATAATAGTACGTGAAACCACTTGGTAATGAGGTTTTTGCTGAGAGGTTTCTGGAGATGCATATTTATGAGCATGGTGTTTAAAAATCCTGGTATTGCAGGTTGCGGCTTGCATCAAGTGGTATCAGAGCCTGGCTCTGTTTCATTGAAGAATGTTTGTTTTGTTTTTAATGAATGCAAGAAGGTTTTGTTGAAGAACTGAAGTGTATTTTTGATTGAAAGGAAGATCAGATCTGATATGCAAACTACACAAGTGAAGAAGAATTGCAGAAGTGGAACGAAGACAAGATCATGCAAGATCTTAAGAGGTGAGATGATTTTTGATTGAAAAATTTATGATTGAAGTTTATGGTTGCAGAGAAGGTGGTAGTGAACCTGGCATTCAGCTGAAGGCTGAATAAGGAGGAAAATTGCAGTGTCCTAGAGAAGAAGAAGGTGAGTTGAAGAGATAGCCTAGAGAGAGCAGAGGAGTGCTCAAGAGATTCCAGAGGCAGTGAACCAAGTACTTACCAAAAGACCAGATCCAGAGGGATGGATTGGTGAGGTAAGTTGCAGCAAGAGAGATTGTTGTTGCAGAGGCTAGTACAACTCATGGTGAGTGAGAAACTCATGACGAAGGAGTCTGCCAGAGGCAGAGAGAGTTTTTCTAGAGGAGGAAGAGGTTCAAGGAAATGCGACAGAGATGAGATGATTGCAGGAGTTCGAGAAAGCAAGATTGCAGAAATAAAGGCACAGTTGCAGGTACTGGAAGAATGGCTACAAGAGTGGGAAAAGCAGAAAGGAAAATGGATTTTTCCACTGAAGGGAAGGAGATTAATTTGGCGACAATTGCAGAGGAGGTTGAGACAAATTCGGATTGCCTTGCTGGAAAAGGGGCTTAGAATTCTTGTGCCAGAGATGAAATTTGAAGATTCCACATGCAGATCTGATCAAAGGGAAGTGTTGAAGGAAGCAGTCAAGACTAAAATGTCTTGTGATTTAAAGACTAATGAATTGTGTATGTTTGCAGGTAAAGTACAGGGAAATGAACAAGCTTTGGAATCTGTCCAAGAAGAGTTAAATCTGAAGGTTGTTCAGATCAATGATGAGAAAATGAAGACGAAAGAGTCTAATCATAATGTTGGACCGGCTGATGATTGCTCAAGAGTTGTTGAAGTTATAAAAGGTTGTGAAGTTTCCAAGATCTACTCCTAATGAAGATGTTGAATTGTATAGAAAACTAGATCTCCAGAGAAGAGAGTTGGAGAGACAGAGGACTTATGTGCTGAAATATTTGCTGGAGACATCTGAACGAGAGGAAAAAGTTGCAGATGAAATTGCAGGTGATGAGTCAAAGCATGTTGCAGAGGGACAAGAAGTTTGGAAGGTAGCAACATCTATGGTGACAGCGGCAGCGACATCCATAGTGATAGCTGAGACAACATTGATAGCAGCAGAAGAGGCATTGATGCCTTATGATTTTCATTCTAACAAATGCTTTGTGAGTACAGGGCTAAATGAAGATGCTGGAAAAATTATGTTGGACAAAGAAATTGAACTCATGAGGCAGATGATGATGAAGGAATCTCGGAAGAGACCAGCATCAGTGAAACAAAAGAGAAGCAGCAAGAAGAAGACAGTAGAAGATTGCGAGAGTGCAGCTAGTGGAGAGATGCAACATAAAGTGTGGGAACCTGGAGAAAGGCAGCGAGCAATAGCAAATGGAAACTTGCAGCACAAGGTGTAGGATCTAGGCATACACAGATCCAAACACATGATCAGGGGATCATGATTAATTTTAAGGTTGGGTGTATGATGCAGGAGCATCAAGACCATCCTCATTTGTAAATATAGAATAAATAAGGGGTGTGATAATTTTAGATATTTTGTTGTAAATTTTCTTTTATTTAGAAAAAGAATATGAGAGAATAGTTAGAAAAAAGAATGGGGATAGAATTTCTATGTTTTTTCCAGTTAAATTAGGATAAAAATACGGAATAAAGCTTCCAGCTTTAAATCATTGTGTAAAAAGGGAAAAATCATGCTTTTTCTGGGAGATAAGGCCTTATCTATTCCTTATGTATGTATCTATTATTATTATAAATAAAAGAGGCAGCTGAGCTCTCAGGATCATGGAGAGAGGGGAGCCTGCTAAAGTATAATTTTAAAAAATTCTCCAGCGTTTGTGTAATGGATCTTCTGATATTATGCATGTATTCAATAATGCACAACGTTGTATATTAAGAGGAAGAATTGCATCCAATATCCGCTTGATATTTACTATTTATATTAGAACAATCTACATTGTTTTGTTTCCATTGTTACGCCATTCACGCTTGGATTTCATTGTATATGATAGAAGAGCATTCTGGTTACGCATAGTAATACAATAATTTGTTAAGAGTGGCATCGTTCTGGATTTACATTACAGAGTTGGCGGAGGGTAGCTTCAGTTTGGAGAGTAAATCTCTCTCAAATTGCATTTAGATAACCTCTCATTGTAGTCTTGAGAGTTTGATCATATAGATTTCTGTATTTAATTTGAATCAATGTCCAGAAATGATGGCTATACATGTCAATTTCCTTGCTTTGTTTGAAGGACCGGTGTGTTGTTTCATAACTATTTTCCATTTGAATCAATCTCCAGAAATTATGGCACCGTGTGAAGACTCGGTATCAATTTAATACTGTGTTTAATACTGCATGGGTGCGCGTGGAATATGCAGGGTTCGATAGGAAGAGACCACTCTTCAATAGCTGGAAAATACGCTAATATATTTGGGAATATTAAGTTAAACATTTATCGAAGCTGAAAGGAAGTATTCGTGGGGAATTATGTTAGGTCACCTGATGTTTTTGTGAAGGGAAAGAAGTATTTAGATTCGACTACAGAGATTGCAGTGAATGCCATTCATCAATGCAATCTGAAGGAGAAGCATGCCGCGAGGTTATAGATATTTTTTGTTAGCAAGAATGTGTATGGAGATCAAGAAAATGTTAAGAGCTCTTATGTGGATCACCTCCAGGTCGATCTCACAATCTATTAATTCATGATGCAAAGTAAATAAAAAAAGGAGCTTCCGTGCGTGAAAATAATAGTACATGAAACCACCTGGTAATGAGGTTTTGTTGAGAGGTTTCTGGAGATGCATATTTATGAGCATGGTGTTTAAAGATCCTGGTATTGCACGTTGCGGCTTGCATCACCTCCTATTTTGTTGCACAAGATCATATGGTGCTCATTATTCATGTTACCAAGTCACTCTTGTGCCCATGTCGGCTGTCTCTAGTTGCATGTTGACCTTTTTGAGTCGGCCATCCCTATGTTAGTTTTACTTCATTTCTTCATGACATCATCCATTCACTACATCATCTCAGTCTATTCCATGTCAATTAATGGGGGATACATCAAGGCCCTCCTTTGACAGATATTTTCTTGTTGACTTTTGCTTATTATCTAGGATCTTGATCTAGGAATGAGCAGTACCTTCGAGCTTGCAAACCTAAGTGGCAAGCTTCCTCGAGATTGATAGTGGGTTAAATATTTACATTATTTGCTCTTCATCAGTCGAGTCTGTGAGTGTTCGATGTTTTCTCATCTATTCATACTTAATGGAATGTACTGAGAACCTTGGGGTCGATTTTCATCGTTAGTGGGTCTCGTCGTGTTTGTTAATGGTACACCACGTTGATTGATAATCAGAAAGTTTCTACGATTTTGACTTTGACACATTTATTCTCATGTCGTACATTCGTATTGTGAGGGTTAGGTCAAAGACCCTGGGTTAGGGACATCTCACTCTTATATGGCACCCTTCCTAGGCTGTGTTGGAGTTATGTATTCCTTTATATATTTTGAGTACTACTTTGGGGAACCTCCTATCTATCATGTGTCCATATTCCTACTGATGTATACTCTGACAGATATCCACATTGTATTTGCTGGTTGCCATGAACTTTCTGAGAAGTCACATGGATCCATTGTGTATTTTCCATGGCATGTCCTTACATTTAGTGTGATGACGCTGTAGTGTTTTGGCGGACATGTTCAGTATCTCTTTATGACCAAGCATGGGTAAGCCTCCCTCATGGATGTTATTAAAACAAATGAGACTTCAACATTTGGCTTCTTCTGATCCGGTTTCTTGGCTTTGTCTCCTTCTTTCTGTTTCGACCTCTGAGCTTTATTGTAATGCATTTTGACCATTAGTTACTCTTCTGACCTCATGCATCATGGAACATCATTTATCAACGTATTTTTCTCTATAGAGTCAGTACTTCTGAATTCTTTTACTTTTGACCATTTTTAGTAACTGGGATCCTATGACCCTCACTTATGTTCTAGAGGCTTACTTTCCCTAGATATCAAATTGAAGCCACATCTTATGATATCTCTTCGATTTGGCTTGGGTGCATTATTAGAGAAGCTTCCTAGCTTGTCTTCACCTGAAGTTTATACAATCATCCTCTTTGGAAGCCCTCTGAGTCTTTATATACACGTCCATCCTTGAAGGTCAAGCTAGAGAATTTTAGACAATTAAAGAGTCATGTTGCTATGTTGATTCTCTAAGAGATTGTGAGGCATTTTGTTCTGAAGGTCATATTTCTTAGAGAAGGGGAGACTTTGTCATACTATCGAAGAGAAGGTCCATATGTTGGTATACTACATTTTGTACTCATTTTGCTTCATGATTAATATAAGTTAAGGTTCCTTTCCATTAGATCTATGTTTATGATGAGTTATTCATGTTCATGTTTATTTGTTTGAGCTAATTATCCTTTGTATAAGGCTATTTATGTGCATTGTTTGGTGGTGCTTGTGTGTACGATTTAGATCTCTTATAGAGGGCATGATCTCTTGCCCAAACCATGATTCTCTACATGATATCTAACACTCAACATCAACCTGCATGGATCTTAGGTACCAAAATCAAATCCTAGATAGGGAATTCTATACATCAACTATTGATTTGATTTTATGGTTTGGGGATATGTTTGTTTGTTCACTTCTTGCTATATACTCCTCGATCTAGTAGTCTTGTCAAGGCTAGGACTAAAGAGAAATAGCTCCTAGTGTCTATGTGTAATTTTCCATAACATAGGTAACAATGAGCACATCATGAGAAACTGGAAGAAATTCAAGAGAAGAGACTCTCGTATGAAATCTTTCAACAAAATTTCATGAAGAAATACCTATCAAAACATCATTATGAAAAGAAAGTTAGATATGTAATAAATAAACGTTTGGAAAAAGATTAACATAGAGGTAAGTTGGGGAACATAGGTATTTTATAAAGCATTTCCAAATTATGCGACATGAGACCTTTATTTGGAGTTATTTGACTACTTGGTTTAGGGAGGTGTACATACTCTAGCGACTATTCGATTGTGCCAAATTTTTAAACAGGTTCTAGGTTTACCAAAATTCTAGTTTCATCTATTACATTGAAATTGCATACTCATTTGTTTAGTTTCACTAGATTTTCAAATTTATGCATCTTTGTCGTGCGAATTTGACAAAGTACTTTGTTCTCTTGCTAGAATTGAACATTTATGTATTTTGTTTTGGAGATTTTTCATGTTATTATAGGTATTTGTTTATTGGGCCTAAATGAATTTGTGTATTGCTACAAGTTGCCTTAATTGAATTGTGTTTGTATGGAAAATTTGGGTGAATAATAACAAGTACTATGATCAAAGTAAGAGGCTTAGTCTTGAGTGATTAGAGACTTCCACAGTTAATCATATTGTCAGATATTTCTGGATTTGCACTTTGTAATATGGTCGATCTGTCCAACTTTTCAGATGGTGACTCCATGCATGATCATGGACCAAAGAGAGCCTCATAAGTAAACAAGTGTTGGAGAGCCTTTTATAGGAAAAATGTGTAAAATGACATAATGGTCAGTTTTAACATGAATAAATAATACATTGTACTAGTTATACTTTATTGATAAAGTTATCTCCAACACTCATTTACTTACAAGACTCTCTTTGGTCCGTGACGATGGATGGTGACAAGTCTCTCTTTGGTCTGTCATGACGCATGGAGTCACCATCCGAAACGTTAGACGAAACAACCATATTACACAGTGAAATTTCAAAAATATCTCACAAATTAATCTTGTTGATGCGTGGAGTATTTGTGCTGCATTACAATAACTTATATCATTAATTACAAATTATTAAATAACATTAATATAATTATATTAATTTAATATATATTTTTAGTATTTAATTATATAAATTTAAATTGAAAATTAAGAAGAAAAAAAACATTTAAATTTTGATCAAAATTATATCAAATTTAGATTATAATTAAATTCCTGGAATAAATCTAAAATTTAAATAATAATTAAACTCTTTAACTAAGTATCTAAAATATATGATATTTATAACAAAAGCAAGACATGCTATATGATCTTTATAACATAAACATGACATGCAATAGTAAATTTAAATTATAAATTCCAACGCAAGATTAAGGGTTTTACGCTTTTGAATTAGTAAAATAATTTTATTTTATTTTATATAAAATGTAGATTATACTTATTTATATGTATAATATTTAAAAATATATTATAATTATATATGAAAATAAATATGTAATAATAATTAAAATTAAAAAAATAAAATAAAATATTTATATTTTTGTTTTTAAAATAATATATTAGTCGTATTACAACTTTATCGAATCAAAGTCACCAAAACCTGAGAGGAGTTTATATGAACGGATTTAATGCACGGTAATGGTAGGGATCTCAGAGTAGGTCACCGCATAATATTCCGTTGGAAAAATGCTTTTAAATTGCCACGTAAATCTGTTGCATTGTAAACCACTTTCATTTTAAATTGTCGCATTTAATTTCTGGTTCCCACAGCCTTGATAAATGAGAATTCACACAGCTGTAAAATCTTGCCGACCTAAAAAATAGTCGACTGATGGTAAAATGTACATTAAGTTTGCATGTGACATCAATCTCAAGGTTTCCTCATTAACGGTTCGGGGCTCATTTAACAATGTGCCCACGTCCAAAAAGTCGCCTAAAACAGAGGCCAAGCGAATTGAACATGCTGTGATGAAAGCCCGCCTAGCGGATTTCAATTTATTCTGATACATTCAGTGGCGGTGGATTTCAATTTCTTCTCATACATTCGCCGGCGGTGGCGGTAGCTTCTTTCCCGCCGTTCGTCGCTTCCCAGCCGTTTTCCACTAACCATCCCTCGCTCTCTTTTCTTATAAATTGAAGGGACTTGTCTCTCCTCTCATTTAACTTGCCTTCGGCTTTCCATCTCTCTGAGTTTGTTAGAGTCCTATCTCCAGTGAGAAAAGCTCTTTCATGGCTCCCAGCGATAGAGAAAACAAGGGCAATCGCCAAAGCGTTCCAACTGAAAATGTGACTGAGAAAGTGCTTTATATAGGGGTAAGGAAAAAGTTTTGGGGACGTTATGGTGCAGAAATCAGAAACCATTTGAAGAAAAGTCGTACCTGGTTGGGTACTTACGATACCGCCGAAGAAGCTGCTAAAGCGTACGATGCTGCAGCTAGATATCTTAGGGGTCCATTCGCAAAAACGAATTTTCCGGCACCAACCCTTGACTCGGCCTTTGAAATGGGTTGTCAGGACCCGAGCAGCGTCCAAGACAACAGCGCGGCCCTGGAATGCCGGACTACTGTTGAGGCCCTATCCACTCATCTTCCAGCTCTTCTTGATAAGCTGACCCCCGTTGCCGTCTCCACTGATCTTCACGCTGGTAGTAGGTCCGCTAATAGAGATAAAGTGAAGGTGGATATGGGTAAACAAGCGTTGCCCTGGACGCTTCCTTACATGAATGTTGCAGTGGGAATGCAGGGAGTGGTGCCCTGGACGCTTCCTTACATGAATATTGCAGTGGGAATGCAGGGAGTGGTGGTTCCCAGCAAGGGCAGTACTACTAGTGCATGCGCGCTTCGCCTCCCCACTACCAGTCCCTACCCTTGTCAGACTTCTTATCGGACCAGTCTTTTGGATTGCGCTGCTATTCTGCAGCAGCCGCGAATGGAGATGCCGCTACTGGCAGAGAATGTGGTGTCTAATAATGGGCTGCGCCAGGGGATGGTGAATAATTTACCTCCTATAGCTTCTGATTGTTGTTACCCCTCCTCCTCGGGGGTAATAGATGCGCAACTTTCTCATCTTCCTGGTGTGAAAAACACGGGACCAAATTTCATAGATTTGAACCGGCCTCCTCCTGAGGAAGATGTTCCTTATCCTGCTGCAATGGAAACCACTACACGTTTACTGGATTTGAACATCCTCCCTTCTGAAGATTAAGAAGGGGAAGATGAAGATACAAAGTACCCTGGTTCCTTTGATGTATAACAAGTTGCTCTCTTAGACTACGTCCTCCTGAGCGCTTGGCGTTTTCTTTTGTCATGAGAAATGCTTATACGTTTTCTTTAGTATAAGTGTATCGTCTCAAATGAAGTGAAACCAAACCATGGTTTTCGTTTTTGTGCTTTATGGTTTTGACCATACATATCTATGCACGAACATTTCTCTTTCAGGGTTTTTTGAATTGGATATTCATCAGGTCATTTTTTTGCCTATTTCTCTATTACTTGAAGAAATGCTATGTTGTTTTGAATTTTATGTTTCATTATCTTAATGTATAAGAAATGAACATGGTTGTGCATGCAACTCCCATCTTTCATAAATACATGTTAATTTTAAATGTGTAATTCTAAAATATGGTTAAGAATTTTGGTTTTCTTTTATTTAATATTATTTAAAATTTTATTTTTTTTTCTTCAATATTTTACTATATAATATAAATAAAAAATATATAAATTTAATGAAATAATTTTATTTTAATGATTTTCAAGTTTTATTTTGGTAATTATGGGAAAATGTCAAATAATTGTGAATAAAAAAGTTTGTTAGTATAAATAGTTTAGTGGAAACTTCATTTATTTAGAAATTATGATGATAGTAGTCGGAATCTATTTACAATTTTTTTTTAAGATCTACCAATTTAGATCTAAAAAGAATTTTAGTCGGGTTATGTATCTAACTACTACCTGAAGGTAAACAAAATTGGAGTTTATTAGAAAATTTTTAGTACAATTTTGTTTTTGGTATTTTGTAAATCCAAAATTAAGAGGGTTATCTTACTATTTGAGAGACTTTTGTGAACTTTGTGTTTTGGAATATTAAATGTATACAAAACTATTATTCTTCTATATAATTTTTTAGTTATAAGAGTTTTTATTATATATTTTTAATTTAAAAAAAATTTGTAAATTCAAAATTTGTAATTTCAATCAATGTTCTAAAATACAATCATTTAATTTTTTTAATTAATCATTTCTAATATTAAATATTTTATAATATAATGAAAATATAATTTAATAAATAAATTTATTTTTAATAATTTAAAATTGCAATATATTTTATTATCATCATTAAAACTAATAAACATTAATATTTTGAAAATATTTTTGAAAATTGGTAATGTGAAAAAAGATAAATATGCTAAAAAGCTAAAAACATAATTTTCTCCTTCATCCCATTCATGATGGTTTATCATTTTGTAATAATCATGTTGTCATTTATATAGATTTTATATATATGGAAAAGGAAAGGTTAGTATTATTTGGTGAAGAAATTATATATACATATATAATTTTTTATTTATTTGTTGAAAGTTGAGTCAAATAAGGGATGGGAATATATGAGCCTCACTAACTATCACATTTAAGAGGATGGTGGTGTGGCTATTCCACCACATGTTATTCTTTCTATGTGCTCTTCGATAGGTAACCTCTATCTTGTGCTCTTCTATAGTTCCTATGAAATTCCCCCTTCACAAGTGGGATATTTCTATTGTGGAACAGGCTTAGTGGAGCTCACATCTACTATATCCTGTGGAGATTATTGTGGCTCATCTATAGTATAGGTGAGAGCTCTCTCCAGTGGTGATGTTCCTGTGAGAGTTGCACTACATGTTGGTATTGACTTTGGGGATAATAGTCTCATGTGGATTCACTTGGTGTAAGCCATACACATGAGGACTAGGGAAATAATGATTGAGGAGGTGACTTTTGCGGTGTTGGCGATGGCAATGATAGAAGCTCAAACAGGGGTGGGAGGAAGCTTACATAGACTTTTCCCTAAACGAAAGCATTTCAAAACCTAGTGGGCTAGCCATTTATGTCAAACTTCTATAGCTCCTCCAGTTCTTTCAATTTGATAGCTTTTTCTGGTTTATAGTTTACAAAGTATCTTGGTTATGTGCACTCATGTTAGTTTCATTGGTTTCTTATGCTTGTGGGACACTAAACAGAGTTCCTCCCTCTATGTTTATCCTATATCACAACTTGCTAAAGTTTCATCCAAACTTTCCTCGTAGTTAAGTCTTAAATTTGTTTCCTTTTTTTCAAGCATCCTATCATACTGTTTTCTCGGAGGTCTAATAGTAGAGGCCCTCAAAGTCAAATGTGAGATCAATCCTAGACTCAAAACATTGTAGCCATTTTCCACACTTACACTCTTGTGTAAATTCTAGGGGAAATCCACCAACTAAATGTCTTGACCAGTAATGACCACCACGTTTACTTTCATTGTAAAATCCAAGCAGAAGTAGCCAATTGGGTTCCTTACCCTGGGCATACTAGCAAACAATGGAGCTCATATCTTCATGTCATTATCCTCCACTGGCAAATGAAGACACTAGTGGGCAAGGCCCTCAAGGAAAATCATGAGGACCATATGGACATTATCTCCTTCATGAATGAAATCTAATAATTCTAATGGCATCAACACTCATGTCTTGTAAGTATGAATTCTTGTTTGACACACATAGAAGATCGTCTTAAAAACACCCTAAAATATTCGATCTTAATTAGCGCAAGCACCTAATATCCCACTCTAATCACTTGATAATATAGTTTTTATTTCATTCAAACTCTTAGCTCTTTTCTTTTACACCGAGTAAAATACTTTATCTCAAGAATAACAAATAATTACTTTTTATTACACCTAACACATTGTTGGTTATAAACACTTTTTATTTCCCTTGAGATATACGATCACAAATGTCAATTTTAAACAATGTATCTAGTTTTATATAAAAGCTTTCCAAAGCAATATTTATATATATATATATTATATATATATATATATATAATTTGCATTAAATTTCTATAAAGAAAAAAATTAATTTGATCCTTTTAACATGCAAACATAAAATAATTTCATTAATTTACAACCAATTCTAACCTTCAATATTATAAAAAAAAATTCATGACTTACTCTATTTTAGATTTTTTTTTTTTAAGAAAGTCTTGGTATTAGGGATTAATCGATAACTACAAGGTATGGAGTATATTATGTTTTTATTTCCATATTTCTATGTTTTTTTTTTTTAATCTTAGTGAGGCAAATCACTTTTATGGTTCTTCCTATTTTATTTATTGAGGAGGATTTGACTGCCTTTTTGACATATCATTCTTTAAAATTTATAAATCTTTTCCATTTATAAAAATTGAAAATATATGGATTGCAGATTGGTTTTTTCTAATTTTTACTTCTTAGTATTTATTAAAATTATTAATATATTTATTAGGTATGTTTATGCTAGTTATATATTTCTATTTAGAAAAACCCAATAGTATTTTATAGTTTATTATGATAGCTGAAATATAATGTAACATAATGATTAACCAATTAGCTTAATTAAATATTAATTAATATAGTATTTTGATTAGTTGTTAAATTTGATTAGTGGTTAACTAAATAATTGTCAATTAATATTAGTAGTTTATTAATGATTTAGATTTTAATATGATTAATTTAATATTTAAATTAATTACGATTTTTTTCAATTACTTGACCACCTGTATTAAGAGTGGGGTAGGTGAGAAAATATGGTGATATGGGGTGGGGAGTTTGCGAAAATTTGAGGTAGGTGGAAAAAGGTATGGGTCACACAAATATATCTTGAGGAAGCCTTTGGTTTGGAGGTTATTTGGTTGATTTTGTTTTTTAGGGGACAAGTGGATGAGAGTTGTGTTTCTAGTGAGATGACCAAGAGAGGGGTGAAAGGAAACTTGAGAATGAACAATAGATTTTGGAGTTGAATGTCAAGGATGTGATTGAGAGTAAAGTTGAGAATAATTAATATTATTTTATTATTAATGGAGAAACTGGTTACATTGTTGTAACTTTCTCCCTAGTTTAGGATTAGTTCCTATAGTTATGGGGTTTGGGTACAACTTCCAATTTCCTAGTATTGTATTTAATGATGTAATCTTTTGATTGAAATGTAATAGAGTGAACGAGAGAAATCTCTCAAGTTTTGTGAGTGTAGTCTCCAGGTGCAGGCCACACTTGAGAGCTACATCTCTTTCTTTTCAATTCAGTGCATATTTTATCTTGGTATCAGAGCTCAGATTGAGTGAGCCTGATCTTTGTCACCTGTGAGGTTGAAGTGCTTGTAGAAGCTAGCTTGCCTGTGTGGCGGAATTGCCTGTGTGGCTTGAAGTGCCTGTGTGGCTGTGTGTGTACACGAGAGCTCTGTGCTCGATTGAGCAGGTGGACTGCAGAACACCTGGCTCGGACTCGATTTTTTTTTTTTTCTTAGCAGAAAGGCCGATTGGCGCTGATTTTGCGCTGACAGTCGTGCTAGAAGAGGGATTAGCGTGAAATTTCAGAGAGAAATCGCGCTAGGGCGCGGAATTTCAGGGAGAAATTGCGCTTTGGATAAACCGCGCTAATGCGCCAGAAAGCCCGATAAGCGTGGATTTTTCCGGGAAAATCGCGCCAATTAGATTACTCTAAGCAATTTTTAATTAGCGTGGATTTTTCGCTCGGGGTAGCTCCAAGGATATCCCTGAATAGCGTGAACTTCGTTTGGCAGTTTGCAAATGGATCAGATCGGCGGAGGTGCAGATCAGTCCAGGAGAGATAGATTGGGAAAGCGCCAGAGGAGATCTGCGGGAAACCTCGACTTCGTGTTGGCGATCTACAAGGAGAGCAGGATCGGCGAAGTGACAGATTGGTAGCAGAGGTGACAAATCGATCTAACAGGTACTGTTTTTTGCTGTTGTTGTTAAGTAGATTTACAATGAGTAACACGATGGAATCTTACCTTAACGAGTCTGGTAAACTCAAGGGATCTAACTTCATGAACTGGAAGTTTAAGATCCAGACTCTGCTCGAAGGTGCGAATGCTTGGGCTATAGTGACAGGCGATGAGCAGAAGCCGGCAGCAGCCCAACAGAAGGAAGACTGGGAAAAATGAGAAAACAAAGCCAAAGTCCTGCTGAAGATGTCTGTAAAAAACAATGTCATTGCACACATCAGAGATTGTAAATCGTCCACCGAGATTTGGACGAAAATCAAAAATCTCTATGAGACCCAGAATACAAACAGAGTTTTGGCTCTGAAAAGCAAGTTATTTTTTATGAGGATGGACGAAAGGGAGTCTGCTACTGCATTTGTAGCGTGAATTAAGGATGTTAAAGACGGATTGGGGGCCATTGGAGTGGCAGTGGCTGATGAAGATCTTGTTGCAATTACAATGAATGGGATGCGTGATGATTTTCAAACCTTCATCACTGGAGTCTCGGCAAGGGAGAAAGCACCCACGTTCGATGATCTCACTGCGATCTTGCAGCAAGAGGAAGATCGAAGGCAGAACCTGACTCTGAACCCCCAAAGTGACGATCTCACGCTGGTGGAAAAACGACGACTATCTAAAGGAAGGCAGTCACAGCAGCAATCAAAGCAAAGAGGAGGAACAGCACAGAAGAATCCGCATTCTCAGAAAGGTATGCTTGCAAATCATTATGAAAAGAAATGTTTTTATTGTGGAAAAATGGGTCATATACAGAGAGATTGTTATCATAAGAAGCACGCTGATGAGGCAAGGAGGAGACAGGTAAATCCAAAACACAGAGGATATTTTGTTGAAGAAGAAGACTTCAGTCATGAATTCCGACTGTTCACAGTCGACTGTGCCCTTACAGCATCAAATGAAGATGACATCTGGTATGTCGATTCCGGAGCATCCTCACACATGACAGGTAATAAGGAATTTTTTGACAGTCTTGAAGAAATTATAAATGGATCAAAAATATATCTAGGGGATGATAATGGATATCAGATTAAAGGTCATGGGGTGATTTCAGTTAAGTTGCCAAATGGAAAAATTAGTCACCTTTCAAATGTTTTATATGTACCTGGAATAAAGAAAAACCTGATATCTGTATCCATGATGGTTGATCAAGATATGCATGTCGAATTATTCAAGACTCACTGTGTGATAAAGGATTGCAGGAATGAAATTGTTGCAACAGGCATGTGATTTGGAAGCCTATACAGGTTGGATGCAAAAAGTATACCAAAGCAAGCCATGGTTGCAGGAGAGCCGACAGCTGAACAACTCTGGCATCAGAGGTTTGGTCATTTGAATCTGCAAGATCTTATGTTGTTACAAAAGAAAGGTATGGTCGAAGTTCTCCCCATATTTCGTAACATTCAGTTGAACTGTGATGGTTGTGCCCTAGGAAAGATGCACAGAGAACACTTTCCTGTGCATGATAGGAGGAAGCAAACATAAATCTTAGAGCTAGTGCACACTGATGTATGTGGTCCCATGCAGACAAGGTCGCTAGGGGGAGCATACTATTTTTTGTTATTTACTGATGACTGCACTAGGTATTCTTGGGTTTATTTTTTAAACAAGAAAAGTCAGACTTTCCAATGTTTCATAGAGTTCAAAACCCTGGTGGAAAAGCAGTTTGGAAAAAGTATTAAAATTCTCCGATCTGATCAAGGAGGAGAATACAAATTAAAGGAATTCGTGAAATACTGCAAAACTCACGAGATTGTTCAGCAATATACAGTTCCGCATACACCACAGCAAAACAGAGTTGCAGAGCATAAAAACAGAACATTGGTGTAGTGTGCAAGGAGCATGCTGCAAGGTAAGGGTCTATCTAATATGTTTTGGGTAGAAGCGATAAATATTGTTGTATATTTGAAAAATAGAAGTCCTACTAGGTTTCTTGGCTTCAAAACCCCTTTTGAAGCCTTATATGGATTTAAACCAGCAGTAAATCACTTAAGAGTCTTTGGGTCAAAAGCATTTGCACATGTACCCAAAGCTGATAGAAAGAAACTAGACCCTAAGGCAGTTAAATGCATCCTAGTTGGTTATGGCACAGAGTTTAAATCATACAAACTGTTCAATCCTGAGTCTCGTAAGACATTTGCAAGTAGAGATGTAGTCTTTCATGAATTGGTACAGGAAAGGAAAGCCGATGTTGGAGATGATTGGCACATTCCATTGCTGTTGGAGGAAAGCAGCGAGGATGAGAGGGAGCAGGAACAGGAGCAGGAAGAAGAGAATGAAGAAGAACAACAAGAAGGTGAAAAAGCAGGCCCAATTATTGCAGAGGAAAACAAATTTGAGGTAAGTCCTTCCCTACCAAGGAGGTCAGGTAGGAAGACTCAATTACCATTAAAATTGAGAAACTATGCTTTGATGTCAAAAGTTTTGAACATTGTAGAATCCTCTAATTATAAAGAAGCTAGTCAATTTAAGGAATGGAGAGCTGCAATGGATGAAGAAATGGAATCAATTTTTAGAAATGATACTTGGGACTTAGTTGAGTTGCCTAAGAATAAAACTCCTATAGGATGTAAATGGATGTTTAAACCAAAAATGAATGCAGATGGAAGTATAGATAAGTTAAAAGCTAGGTTGGTTGCAAAAGGATATTCACATAAGGAAGGTATAGATTTTGATGATACTTTTGCACCTGTAGCAAAGCTAAATACAATCAGAATGCTTATTTCTTTAGCTACTAAATATAATTGGGAATTACACCAACTTGATGTCAAATCTGCATTTTTAAATGGTGATTTAAAAGAAGAAATTTACTTAGTACAGCCAGAAGGATATGTGAAGCAGGGGCAGGAACATCTTGTTTGCAGATTGAAAAAGGCTTTATATGGTTTAAAGCAAGCACCCAGGTCTTGGTATGAAAAAGTCGATTCTTTCTTTATAGAGTATGGTTTCCATAGAAGTTTAAATGACCCAAATTTGTATACCAAGTACAATAATCAGGGGCAGATTGTTTTGATTTCTTTGTATGTGGACGACATGATTATAACAGGAAATGCATTTGATCTAATCAAAGGAATCAAAAGGCTTATGGCACAAGTTTTTGAACTGAAGGATCTCGGAAGCCTTCACTATTGTCTGGGATTAGAAGTATTCAGAGATACTGGGCAAACTTTTCTTACCCAAGGGAAGTATGCTAGAAATCTGTTAGAAAAGTTTGGGATGGATCGGTGTAGATCAACAGCAACACCTTTGCAGCAAAATCTGAAATTGAGCAGTGATGATGGCACTAAGGAGGTAGATGCCACAATGTACAGACAGGTGGTTGGAAGCCTGATATATCTTACAACAACCAGACCTGACTTGGCATACTCTGTTAGTGTGATGAGCCAATTTATGGCGAAACCGCTTGAAAGTCACTGGAATGCAGCAAAAAGCGTGTTGAGGTATCGTTGTGGTATTGTTCATTTTGGTATTTTATACACTGATGTATCTGATGTTACTCTAGCAGGTTTTTCAGACTCATACTGGGCAGGTAACCTGGATGATCGGAGGTCTATCACAGGTTATGCATTCAACATAGGCTCCGGGGTCATAGCATGGAGCAACAAGAAACAGAGTACTGTAGCTTTGTCGTCATGTGAAGCTGAGTATCAAGCATTGTGTGCAGCAACATGTGAAGCAATCTGGTTGAGGAGACTTCTCAAAGATACATGAAAAGAACAGAAGCAGCCCACTTCTATCAAAAGCGACAACCAGAGCACCATCAAATTAGCATATAATCCAGTGTTCCACAAAAACACCAAGCATATAGACACTCAGTTCCATTTTTTTAGAGAAAAAATACAGTCAAATGAAATTGTTGTTGAATATTGTAAGACTTGTGACAATGTGGCTGATATTTTTACAAAGCCTCTTGCACGAGTAAAATTTGAATTGTTTAGAAAGATACTAGGAGTTCAGGAGAACCCTTTCCCCATTAAGGGGGGGAGTTGAGAATAATTAATATTATTTTGTTATTAATGGAGAAAATGGTTACATTGTTGTAACTTTCTCCCTAGTTTAGGATTAGTTCCTATAGTTATGGGGTTTGGGTACAACTTCCTATTTCCTAGTATTGTATTTAATGATGTAATCTTTTGATTGAAAAGTATTAGAGTGAACGAGAGAAATCTCTCAAGTTTTGTGAGTGTAATCTCCAGGTGCAGGCCACACTTGAGAGCTACATCTCTTTCTTTTCAATTCAGTGCATATTTTATCTAGTAATGTTTAGAAACTTGGTGAATGTGTTAGTCTTTATAATGAAAATTGTAAAATGTTTAGTGATATTTTATTTGTAAAATTATTCAAATTTCTAAAGATTTTATATAGTCTCTATTTAATTTTAGTAATGTTTAAGGTAAAATAATTTTATACTATAAAAATGTATCCAATTATGTTTTTGAAAAATTAGAAAATATATATGTTTTTAAGCATGAAAAATTAACCCATTTGCAAATATTAAGCCCTAGAGTTTTCCCTTGTCAAATATAACTTGAACACAGTATGATTTTTGGTTTGGACTTGGGAATGGAGGGCTATAGAACCTATGGAGGTTCCTTGGGCTAGAACTCAGATAGACAATTTCTAGTTAATAGGGTTCAGGTGGTGGTAGTGTGAGGTCTAAGGAGAAGCCTCTTAATTGGGACGAAATCATAACCTAACCAAGTATTTTTATTATTACCATCAAGTTATTTCTATTTTCAGTTTATTTAAAGTATTCCAAAAAAAGAGAAAAATATGTGTGCAGTTTTGGACTTGGGCATGGACACCTAGGGAACTTGTGGAAGTTCCCTAATATGAGAACTTACATAAGCTATTTCCAGTTAGCAAGGTTGCATATTCAAAGTTGTAATATTGAGTGGTTGTGGGAGGTCGGAGGAGAAGCCGTACAATGGGGAGGAAAACATAACCCACCCATGTATTTTTTTTGTTATTGTTAACTTATTTAAAGTTACAAAAAAGCAGATATATATATATATATATATATTTATATATATATATGCTATTGAATCATCATAAAGGATGAATTATTTAGTTGTATAAAGCACATTTTCTTTTAAGATGAAGAAATATTTTTTTTGATTTTCCAAGATTTAAAAGTTGTTTAGAAACTTGGATTCAAAATATGGACCTTAAAACCCACTTTAACTAACTTTGACCCACAAATAAGGTTTTTTTTAGAAAAATGCGAAAAATAATACTACCAAAATTGAGTTATATGGACTACATGATTAGAAGAATGAGAAAAAAAACATTTTTATCCTCTTTACCATGTTACAATATTAAGTACTAAGTATACCACCTTATTTTTTTTACATCTTGGGATATAGTTTTATCCTATGTTCTTGAGTTTCTATATCCTATATCCTAATTTCTCTCTTCCTTATTTAAATCTTTTATTACGTGTCAAGCTGAGAAAATATGGGTGGTTTATTCATTGTATTATAAATTTTTATATCATTAAACATTGATAAATACAATTAAGATTAAAGCCTTTTCATTGATAAATACAATTAAGATTAAAGCCTTTTCAGGCACTTGCAAGTTAAGTTTCATTGTCTGAATTTCTTATTTTGTTTATTTACAATATTTCTTCAATTGGTATTACAGGGCATGGTTCTTTGGGTCTAGTAGCACATGGTAGTTTTCCCTGGAAGGTGTTGATGCTCAATTGAAGAGGTGAGTTACAGCATTCTCAGATCGAACCCCAATCACAAAGGAGGAGCCCGAAGAGGCACTGGTCAAGGGTGAATTCAGTTCATTGGTAATTAAAAGTGAAAGTATGAATGCATAAATCATTTCTATCGGATGAGATCTAATGTGTAGACGAATGTGTGTTAATTTTTCGTGGAATTAACAGTGTACGAGTGAATTCAACAGCTTGTGGCTGTTAGAATTATGATTTAGTGAATCAGTCTAGAACATTCATGGGAGGAGGACGAAGCATCAAGGATTGTGCATAGACTATCTAATCTCTTCTATTATTTTATTTTTCTATATTGCTTTTAATCAATGGAAGGAATTGATCAAATATTGTGCTACTAAAAGATATTAAATAATTTGCCTCTCTTTTTTTCCTGTCTTATATTTTTGCATCCTCGGTCGACTTAAATTTATCTAAGGGCCATCTTTCATATTCCAGCCATGTCTCATTGTTACAATGTTGTTTGTTGCATCTCATCAATTTTTAGATCAATTTCAGAGCATAGATATTTGTTTGTGCTTGCTATAAAGGGATTTTGAACAATCTTCATAGCATCATACATTAGGTGTTTGGTAAATTTTATTGCAAGTGTTCATGATTTTTTATTTAAATCAAGAGTGGACCCTGAATCTGTTTTCAGAAGAAATGGGAATTTTGTCAGGAAGCCATTAGAACATCCTTTGAATTGATTCAGAAAGTGAAAGTGCACATCAGTTTGAATGAAATCAACCCACTGAGGTAGAAACATCAATCACTGCAATTATTTCAGAAAACAAAATCTGCCACTGCAAACAAGGAGGTGAGATCAATTAAATATTACAAATATTTTGTATGCACATATTTTTCCCTGTAGTTTCTAGAATAACCATTCACAAAAATGCAGACCTTTACTATTGGAAACTCTATAACTGGTGGTTCAACATCCCATTCCTAAAGAGATTCTAAGAGATTTTAAATAGGCAATGCATTAGTATTTCTATCAGGAAAGCTAAGTAGGGTTTGAGCTATGAGATTTCTGGTAATTTGAATGGAAGATCTAAGGATTTGATGTAAACAGGAAGAATTCCTAGAATATTGCTCTGAAACGGTTCAGATTCAATCACGCTCACTTCGGTTTTTCATGCATTTAAAAAGAGAGGGACCCTATGTAGTTGAATCTGAGTTCTCCAACGCCGAGGTTCTATTTTCATTTATGGTATTATTACTCAGAATTATAATTGATGGGGAATGTTAACCTCTTTATCATGTTACAATCATAAATTCCTAAGTATACCATATTATTTATTTTACATCTTGGGATATAGTTTTATCATGGGTATGCTCTAAAGTTTCTAGATTCTAGATTGTGCTTTCTAAAGCCTAGATATGGTTTAGTCTCTTCGTTGTTTATCTCTTTTATGAGGTGTCAAGTTGAGAACATATGGTTGGGTTATTCATTGTATTATAAATATTTGTATCATTAAACATTGATCAATAAAATTAGTCTTAAAGCCTTTTCCCCAATTCAAGTTTCAGTGTCCAAAAAATTTATTATTATTTTTATTTGCTATATTTCTTCAAATACTACCTTGCAAATCGTTTTCTTTATTTGAAACAAAACTTGTCGTTCAAAACATCCTTGAAAATTAAATAAACTAATTAGATCCAAGAAGCTTCTAAGACATCCAAGGTTTCTTCACAAGGATTAAAGCCTCGGTACTTGGAAAAATGGAGAATTGAAAAATCTAAGCAAGAAAGGCAATTAAATCTTTCCATATTGTCAAAATTGGGTCCGTAGGATGATATATGTCTCTCTACATTTCACACAGTCAATATTGCAATAAGTGTGACTTAGAAGATGTCTAAGCTTGATGCTTTGATTGAGACCCTCATATATGAGGAGGTGTTGTGTTGTACAACAACCCTCTTCATTTCTAAATTTTTACCAAAAGACTTTAATTAGAAATGGGTCCTTTTTTTCAGAAACTTAGTAAGTTAGTGTTTCAATAAAATGGCTTGCATGGCATTAACCACATAACACATGAAAAACTTAACATAACACATGAAAAGCTTTATGAGAATGTCGAATTCAATAGAACTCCTATCTTAAAGCTTTTCATAAAATCTAAATTTCCTTTTGAAAAAACATCATAATGATAAGGCAATCGAAGATAGCTTATCGCAATGATAAAGGGATTCACATAAAAAGTCTTCATCAAAACCTCCAATCCGATAAACGTAATCGCAATTGATAGCCAAAGGTATCATATGACAACGAGCTAGAGCACTAGTGGATTCCCCGATTGCGATTCATAAATAAGGCGTGCATTTCAAAGATAAATCATTAAGAGATATGGTTTACATGCATAAGTCTTTTAAAATAATAAATTAAACGAGTTCCCTTAAAAGCATACCTCCACCTTATTATAATTTTACTTCATCGCAATCGGAGTTATCGGGGCTTTCACACTAAAATTTATGATTGAATTCCTCTATTGTGATTATATAAAGAAAGGCCCATATTTCAAATAAACTTTGTTAAAAACTATTATTTGCGAATATGAATTTAAAAGCAATAAACCTAAACTATTCGCTAAACATACCTTGCCTTATTATATTCTCCTTTATCATAATCAAAGCTTTTAGTCTAAAATGTTGAAGTCCTACCGAGTGAATCTCCCAATTGCGATTTGTGATTTATCGTTGATCGCTCATCGGACAAATCCAAAGACATGCTTGAAAAGAATCATTAAGCATTTGGCCGATGCGACAGGTAATTGTGACATTTATTGGCAGCTCTCACGGTTATTAATTTCACATTTAAGGGTGAATCCTTCGAGGATTTCACTCGTGGTAATTCTTAATTACATCTAGTTTAACATATGTGAATTCCCTTAACTCTTTTCATTTTTGTATTAGCTTTCAACGACAATATCTCTCTGTTACGTTTTCAATTGTCTCTGCAGAACTGAACTCATGAATCAAGAAAAGATGGGAAAGAAATCAAAGAAAGCCAAGGCCCCTACCGCAGTTAAAGAATGAGAGCCTAGTAAGAAGGGATTGATATCAGATATGATGTGCCTCGGTCTAGGAAACGCAAGATGGGAAAGTATCTATAATTTAATAGAAGCAGAAGTACCTGAAGAACTGGAAGAGGAAACTATAGCTTATTCCAAAAACAAATCAGAAGGAACTCTGAAAGAGTTGGCGTGTTCATACCTACGGAGAATAGCAGTGCGAGCCAAAGTTTTGCCATATACTAATGTCGTTAGATGGGTTGTTGAAAAAATTCCAACCACAAACCAAATATTTTCCATGGCTGAGGGAAAAATATGTGGGTCATTCAAACCAGAGGATCTCAGGCAAATGTATCATCTACCTCAACCGAAAAATCACTACAACAAGGAATTTCTAGAAGAATTCGCAAAATAAAATGACATGGAGTTGGACCTGATCATACACTAAAGGTATTTCCTAAATAAAGATAAGCACGAGTCATCAGGTCTGTATTCTGTTGATTCATTAGCCTCTCCTTATTGCTATGCTGGTGCTATGATGTGTATATTGTGGGGAATCCATGATTCTGCGAAGTTCTCTATAGACATGGTCCCATTAATGGAAGCTGCAATTCATGGTTATGTTATGGATTGGACAAATATTCTCTTTGATAGAATAGTCACCAAGATACTAGAATATAGAAGAAAGAGGTTTGCAACTACCCGGGTCATTCCTCCTTTTTACTACAGTGCCTATATTCTCGACATCATTTGTTTTAATTCTGAATACCCTGTTCTCGGATGGAAATGGACTTCTGAGGATCCCAGTCCTATCCATATCTATCACAAAGAGCTATGGAAGGTCCATTATAAGAATCATTTGTATAGAATTTGTAATGGTTTTGTTCTTCCTCTATATTATTCTATATTCAATAAGCCTCTCCCTAGGATATCTGAGGAAGCAGCAATTGACCTAACAACAGTAGAAAGTTTGTTTGGAGAAGCGAAATTCATGTATTTAAGGATTTTTGGGAGCCTCACTCATCCCCATGTTCTTCCTTTGTACGTTCTTGATACATTATTGGCCCACGAATTAGCATATCAGATAATAGTTGTGGCAATGTCAAAGACCCTTAGGCATTCCAAGAAACATATGTGGCCTACGTTTCCCCTTCGGTGTGGCATTTTTACCTTGCATGATTATAAACATGCAGAGAAAGAGGCCAAGAAAATTCAGATGTTAAATCTCGCAACTATTATAAAGAGGTAGTATGACCCTAAAAGGGTTGCCTATAATGTTACTTCTCACGCTAAACTCACGAGATTTGATCATGAAGAAGATATCTTTGATGACTTTTTTTCTTCAATGGAATTATTTTTCCAGGTTAAAGGATTGGTTGTTACAAAGTGGGAACAAAATGATTAGAAAAATTCAATAGGCTTAGGGCCGAGAGATTGGAAACCCTGCCTTTGGATTTGTTAGCTACAACCTCAACAGTTCAAGCATAAGGCTAGAGTGAACAAGAAATTGCTAAGAATACTCCTGAAGTGAAAAAAGTTCCTAAAAAGGAGAAGACACCAGAACAGGAGGAAAGGCAAGAAATAGGTAGCATACCCCTTGATTCAGACATCTATGTTGACACTAAACTAATCAAGGAATGGCAACAATTTGATTTTATCATCAATAATACTGAGAATATCCAAGGATTCACTACACCAGAGGTGTCCACGACACAAAAATCAGTAGTCAACGCAGTTCCAATTGAAAGAACAAGTGGCCCACCCAAGATTCATAAGGACATAGAAATAATTCCTGAACATCCCTCTAATGAGACTGTTTTGCATGTGGAAGAAATACCATCGCTAGATATCTTCTATAGCCCTAAGTATAGGGCTATAGTCAAAAAGCAAAGGAAAATGAGGAAAATTGATCACTCTCCTCTTTTGACTCCTCAAATGGAAATGATGAATGTGGTGTGGAGGGAGGAGGTAAATCGTTCCGAAGATCTAACCAAATGTTCTCAATATGCTGGAGCATATACAATAGCAATAATGGATAAGGTATCGAAGGTCAGTAACTTGTTGAAAGAAAAGGATCAATCGATCAGTCTGCTAGAGGCATAGTCACACGAAAAACAACAGAAGATAGAACAACTGGAACAACAACTAGCAGCACAGAAACAACTTAATAAGCAGTTGAATGACCAATTGGTCAAAGAAAAGCAAAGAATTGATGAGAAAGCTATTCATAAGCAACATAAATTATCCCAAGAATTGAGCAAGTTACAACTATTAAATGAACATATGAGTAAAGCAAAAGAAGAGAAAATCACTCAGATGGCACTTCAAATGGAGCAATTCAAGGAATATCCTCAAGTAGGAGAATTTAAAACTGAAGCCCTAAAAATTACCAGGGCATTGTCTTGACAGTTGAACCTACTATGTTACAATCTTTCAGTGGCAGTTCCTCTATGAGATATCACAACATCCATGATTGAAAAATTAGTGGATGAGAGACTAGAGTTGGAAAAAGCAGATGAGAAATTAACAAATTTTCTGTCTTGGCAAGATTCAAAAGAGGGAAAAACTGCTAATCTCCAACAAATCCAGGAATCATATAAGGAAATTATGTTTACTGAATGGGTTTCTAAGCTAATGAAGGCCAAGAGAGAAACATCCAGATGCAGATCAACAACAATTAACCTGGTTGGATTAGTCAACAATAGTCTATATTTATCATATTTAATAATGGAATGTTCTCCAAGAAAAATCCCACAAGTAAAATCATTAGAACAGAAGTGGAAATAGGAGCTCGAGCAAAGGAAAAACTAATCGCAGGCATTCATAGCTTAACATGGGAAACCTTTTGGTTCTTCCTTGTGAAACCACATAGTGAGTGAACAACGATGAAATGTCTCAGTGATGCAATTAGCCACATGATCCCCGAGCTTATCAATGCCACATACATATCTCAGTTACACTCATGTATTAGTCATCCACCGGAAGTCAAGCCGATGCTTGCCATTTGTCAGCTTCGATCACAAGATGATCAGCCAATACAGTGAACCGTTTTCGACTGACTGCAACATTCCTATTTCAAGATGATTTCCACATTTTTGTGATTTGGTTATACCAGCACATAACATATTTCTTTCATAGTTTTTTAGTTTTGTAGTATTTATAGACACTTTCATGTTTTTAGAAGGGATCCTCAATTTTCTGTATTAAGACTTGAATTGGAAGTTGCACTACTCTTCTTCCGATATAATTATTTTTATAAAAGATTGGACTAGAATTTTGAGTTTTGATATAGAAGGATTTTATGTGATATGCACTTTTGCTTCATATGAAAGTTTTCTCAAATTAAAACGCAGGATTTGAATGCAATTCACATCGAACGAGACCCAAATGCACATGGTACTACTATCTATGTTTTTGCTTTATGTTTCTATGTGAATTAGAATTTATATACTTTGCTATTATTGATATATGTATATGTTTCTATAACAATTCTTTAACTTATCACTTTTGAATGTTTCTGAGTTGTCATCTTTCGTATATATGTGTGTCAGTGATATATAACGATCAATGTGATAATATTTTAATTAATACTTTGTTCAATTACTTGAACAAAGTAATTATCATATGAATTAATATTTTTATTTATGAGTAAGTCATCTTGATGTTTACTTGTCAATAAGAACAACCAAGAATCGTACTAAGAGAAAGAATTCCCAGGATAGATTAATTACTTTTATATCTTTGCATTTTAGAATAGAACACTTATCATTCCCATTAGATACTATAAACCAATCACCCATCCAACCCATATATCATTGGGAAACTGGGCCCATTATATCGAGTCAGAGCTACCACACCAAACAGAAAAGGAGCTTCTTTATGGTTCGGACCAGGTGATTTTCCCCGATGTTGATGCAGCGATTTTCAAGGCATCAACATTTTTGGTGCTAGAAGGAGGGCCTAAACTATGAATGGTGAGCAAATCCAAACTTATAGCCCATTTTGAGAGTAAATCTACCTCCACAACACCTTCGAATTCTCCCTCGCATTCTCAATCTCCAGTTTCTAAGCGAGAAGTAGAGAAAACAGCCACTGCTGAACCCCAAAACATCTCAGATAAATCCACTCTTGAACGTCGTGAAGTTTAGTCTTTGATTCATAAAATTCAAGGATTCTCAATATCTCCACAGAAATATAAGTTATCTCAAGTCAGTGTGACTTCGCGATTCATTCTTTCTCATCCTCTTACCAAACTGTAGAGTGAAAAGCTTGGTATTGAACATACTGAATTTCCTTTGTCTGAAAGAAAAAGAGCAAGGAAGACACCTGAAGGGTCTGATAGTGAGACTCTTTCATCATCATCATCCATTTCATCTTCTCCACTGCAAAGTCAACCATTCACTCCCCCACTCCATATTGTCATTCAATATGGTACTGGAACTTGAACATCTTGTTCTCAACCACTAGGAACTTCATCTGCACTTTCATCAATTAGTATCTCAACAATGGCATAGAGGCCATGGAAAAATCCTAGCACAGTCACAATGCCTACACCTTTGAACCCATTGCCATCTCATCCAGAGAAATGGCTGCCAAAGTTCGACCCAGATGCAGGCATACTGGCAGATGAATACATAAAAAAGTTTATGTTGCGAGTCAATTTAAAGGGAGTTACTGAAGAAGACACGGTTGTGAGGCTTTTCCCATATACCCTGCAAGGAGTAGCTGGGTCTTGGTATTTTTTGTTACCATGAGGATCCATTACTAGTTGGAATATTTTCCAAGAGTAGTTCTTAACTAAATTTGGCGATGACAAGTCTACAAAAACATTAATCAATGATCTCTCCAATCTTAAAACAGAATTGAGAGAGCCTATAAAAGATCTCAATTTATGATTTAACAAACTCTTAAATAAGATTCCTACCACATCGAAACCTAGTGAAGAGGTTCGAAGTGAATGGTACATATCAGCCTTACCTTCAAACATAGCAATCTTTGTCGATAGGGCTACAAAACCCACTTTAACAGAGAATATGAAAGAGGCAATTGCCGTGGAAAAACATATCATTGCCTTAGAAAAGAAAGCTGCTGTTGAAGAATGAAAATCCAAAAAAGTTACTTTCAAAGATGATTCAAAGAAGAAAATGGCTAAAGATCCATATGATATGGAAGGTCTCCAAAAAGTTCTAAAAACTATGTCAAATGAAATGGTAAAAATCAAGAAACAAGTAGTTGAGACCTCAACCAAGAAGCCATTTAGAAACTTTAAGAAACCAGAATCAAAACCACCTAATCCTATATCTAATGTAGAATCAGATCTTGAGAACGACGAAGAGGAAGATACAGTCTTATCATCTGACGAAACCGAGGAAGAAGAAGTTGTAGAATGTCATGGTATGTGGACTTCATTTGGCCCATTTCAGATACTAAAAATGAACAAGAAGATTTTCCAGTAAGTACCAGGAGTAAAGGAACCGCTAAACTTGTTCAACAAACTCAAAAGAAGAAGAATATGGGTGCTACTACTAAAGAAAGGGTTCCTTCAAAGAAGTCTATATCAATACCTACTCAAAATCAGTCATCCTCTTCCAATCCACCTTCATCATCTAAGACATTAGTAGTTGCCGACTCTATGGATTACAACATCATTGAAGACATGAAGAAAACTAGAGCACATATCTCGATATTTTAGCTTATCAAGCTCAAACATCAACATAAATTTCTACTCAAATAATTAAATGCAGTACCTTCTTCTCCTCTTCCAAATCTTGTACTGTCCAAGGCAACTAATGAAACAGGTAAGCCACCATCCGATAGAGTAGAAGCTATTGATGCTATTCTAATCGGATATAGATCTAATTCCCATACTCCTCCCTTTCTCTTGACCTACGAGATTTATAATAGAAATCTGCATAACTGCTTGATAGACTCAGGGGATTCATCGAATATAATGCTAGCTTCAGTTTCTTCTAAACTAAATATCGAACCCCAAAAGTCTGCAGCGCATATTGTCCAGTTGGACAGAACTAAGGTCCAAGTATTGGGAGAAATCAATTTAGTTACCATTAGGTTATCAGTTGATCCAAGAGTAGTTCAGAGAATTGATATATTAATTGCTAATATTCTTGACTTTTATGGTTTGATTCTAAGAAGAGATTGATCTGAGAAACTTCACGGTTACATTTCTATCGATTGGTCTCACATGTGGATCAAGATTGATTGAGAGAAGCATATGACTCATACTGTAACAGAATTTGAGCAAGAAAACCAACCCATAGCATTCAACAATAACATCCTTGGTAACTACTTGTCTGAATCATTCTTTGGTAATTTTAGTGCTCAATCATCACCGTTCTTAATTAATAGTTTCACATCTAAAATAGAAAATTTTTCCCATACAGATACATTAAGGTGTGTTAATATTACTGATGAAATTGTAAATAAAACTGTAGATAAACTTGGATTTTGGTCTTTATACCTTGACGGGTCAAAATCTAATGACGGTGCAGGAGAAGGATGTATTTTAGTTAGTCTTGAAGGAGAAAAGACTATGCTATCTTGCAGATTAGATTTGAGTGTACAAATAATACTACTGAATATGAAGTCTTGATTCAAGAACTTTACAAAGTGATAGGCCTTAAGGTGAAATATCTAAAAGTGTTCGATGACTTTGAAATTGTTATAAAGCAAGTCAGGAATACTATACATTTCCTTTCTAGTCACCTTAAACATTATCAATCCTTGGTACAAGACCTTGTATCTCACTTTCTAGCATTTAATATTTCTCCCATTCCTACATCTCAAAATGCAGCAGCAGATTTACTAGCCAATGTTGCTTCTAAGCTCCTTCCATCTGAGGATTACAATCCTCATAGATTTTCAGTAGAATTAATTTTCATACCATTGGTTAGTGATAATGTCAATAATTGGTGAGTATTCAATCATGATGACTATATTTTGAATTTCTTAACTTCTGATAAGTCCTATGATGACCAAATTATTGATGAAAACGAGCACGATCTTCAAATGAAGCAAAAACTTGAGGAGAATTCTATACCTAAACCAATTTTCAAGCTTGAAAATCTTTATGACATCAAAGATAGGTTGAAACAGGTTACTAATTCAAAACTTCAAAGTTCTACTCTAAGATTTGAATTAATAAATCTTGGCACTGAGGCCAAACCACAAAATATAAATCTGGGATTAGGACTTACTTTAGAAGAAAGATTTGCATTTATCAGATTATTGAATAGATATGGAAATTTCTTCGCTTGGAATTATGATGAATTGAAAACATGTGATACTTCTATCATACATCATACAATTCCAATGATATCTGAAGAGAAACCAGTACAACAGAAATTAAGGAAAATTAATCCACATCTAGAAAGTCATATAAAACCAAAGTTAAACAAACTCTTGAAGGTTAAGATAATTTTTCATGTTAGACATTCAAAGTGGGTTTCTAAGTTAGTGCCTATTAGGAAGAAGAATGGTGACATTAGAATTTGTATTGATTTTAGAAATCTAAATAAGGCTAGTCCAAAAGATAACTTCCCACTACCAACAATGGAGCAAAATCTTCATTCAGTAGCCGGTTCTGAATTAATGTATTTCTTAGATGGTTTTTCTAGGTATAATCAAATATTGGTACACCCTGATGACAGACTCAAGACTACTTTCAGGACTAACTGGGGAACATATGCCTACCAAAAAATGCCTTTCAGATTGATTAATGTTGGGGCTACATTACAAAGAGCAATGGATATAGCCTTCAAAGGTTTAATTAATAAGTCGGTTGTTGTCTATTTAGATGACATTACCATCTTCTCTAAGAAAAGAGAAAATCATTTACATGGTTTGAAACAAATATTTGAAAGTTGTAAAAGGTATGGGATTTCATTGAATCCGAAGAAGTCATTTTTTGCTCTTGACCAAGGTAAACTCTTGGGGTTCATTATCTCAAAAGATGGTATTTATATCGATCCAGATAGAATCAAAGAGATTTTTGATATTAATTTATGATATTCCACTTCCACATAATAAAAAATCGATGCAATTGTTTCTAGGTCAAATAAATTTTGTAAAAAGGTTTGTTCCAGATTTCTCACAGATTGTTTTACCATTACAAGCCATGATCAAGAAAAACTCAGTGTTCAAATGGAAGCATAAAGAAAATGAAGCTTTTGATTCAATCAAACAAGCAATCATAAATGCTCCTGCATTAAACACTCCCATTTTTTCCAATCATTTCATTTTATACACTTTGGCTTCCAATACTTCATATGCAGTTGTGTTAACACAAATCAATGATCAAAACATGGAAGCACCCATATCATTTTTTAGTTCAAATCTTCAAGGTGTTGAGCTTAATTACTTTGATGTGGGAAAGAAAGCCTTTGTTGTGTTCAAATCCATTAAACACTTTAGACCCATTCTCTTAAAGACGCAAACAAAAGTAATAGTCCATTTTTTAGAGGTAAGACAATTACTAGTCCAAAGGGAATTCGTAGAGGAGGGAAAACTGGCTCATGACATTACAGGAATATGATTTGGACATTAAAGCAACAAAGATTGTCAAAGGCCAAGGTTTTTGTAGGTTGTTAGCAGGAGCTTCTAACATTCAGGAACATGAAGGTACCAACAATATTGAAGAAATCAATGAGATAAGTACCATCAATCCTGAATCCCAATATGCACATTTGATATTTTATTTGAAAAATGGATATGCTCCTTCTAATATTTCCTATAAAAATAATCGTGCCATAATACTGAAAGCTAAAAATTTTGAGATTATTAATGATGTGTTATTTAGAAGGAATTATGATTCAGTTTTATTAAGATGCCTTGAAAAATTGAGGCACAAAAGGTCTTACAAGAATTACATGATGGTCCAGTAGGGGGACATTTTGGAGCTGATACAACAACTCACAAAATTATACATGTTGGGTATTATTGGCCCACATTATTTAAAGATACCCATGAATACGTAAGGAAATGCAGAACGTGTCAAACTGCTAGTGGAAGACAAAAAAAGCTAGCTTTTCCTTTGCAACCAGTCAACATTGAGCAGCCCTTCGTAAAATGGGGATTGGATATCACTAGAAAAAATACTCCTCATTCTTCCAAACAACACAGGTACATCCTTACAGCCGTGGATTACTTTACTAAGTGGGTAGAAGTAATTCCTTTGAGGACAAACAACTCTGAAGCAATCATCGAGTTCATAGATTAGTTCATCATTACCAAGTTTGGTGTACGAAACGCTCTTATTTTTATAATGAATCTTATTTATATGGTAATTCCATACTTGAATTTGCTATCAAAAGAGGGTTCAAATTAAAGTATTCTTCAAACTACTACCCTCAGGGTAATGGCTTAGCAAAATCCACCAATAAAAATATCATCAAAATAATTAAGAGAACTGTTGATTAGAATCAAAAGAATTGGTACAAGTATTTAATATTTGCACTATGGGCGAATCGCATAACATAGAAGGCCTCAATAGGCACTTCTCCGTTCAATTTAGTGTATGAAAAGGAAACTAACATACCAGCCAACTTAGCACTCCCATCACTAGCCTTAGTGCAGTTTATTGAAGAAAATCCCTCATCTTCTATTCAATTAAGACATAATCAAATCCTTAAATTAGAGGAAGAAAGGGAAAAAGCTAGAATTATACATGTAAAGTATCAACAGGTTGTTAAGTCCTCTTTTGATACAACTTCCACTCGCTCAAAATTTTTACAGATTGGTGATCTTGTTTTGAAATGGGACGAAGCCCATGAAGATAAAGGTAAACACACTAAATTTCAGAAAATGTGGCTAGGACCATTTCAAATCATCAAGAAGATAGGCCCATCAACATTGATATTGCAAGATTTATCAGGAAAGAGAGACTCTCTTCCTGTCAACGGACTTATCTTGAAAATGTTCTTCACTTAAGAAGGTAACCCCTTCTTATTTGTAAATATTCAACTTTGTGTGAATTTGTGTGGATTTGCAGTTTTCTTTGTTTGCTATATAATAAGGTTGGAAATAGTATTTTGTTGGTCTTTACTGATTTGAAAGTTGCTTAAAAGAAAATAGTATTAATATTTACTTTTGACAGATGAAAGCCTAAAAGGAAAAGAAGAAACTACGAGGGAATAAGATAATAGCTAAACTATGAAAAACCTTTTTATTTTTGTAAAATCTTTTCAAATCTAAAAAATATTGTAAATCATTCCAAGTTCTTAGAGCCCAAATGAGGTTATCTATAAAAAACAAAGGCCTATCCACACTTAACATCTTCAACTCTTACATTGTCATCCATATTCTCTTAAGGAGTGTAATTCATAGTGTAATTCTAAAATATGTTTGATATAAAAGATAAGGGGTCTCATTATGACCGTACTTACCATGATCATAGGGAAATAATTAAACTAACATTACCAATAATACATATCAAAACAGGGTAATGGCTCATAATTATAAGACAGGGAGTCTCATCATGAGCCAGCTTGTTCAGTTCAATTACAATCAGTGAATGGCATTGTCAATAGCTGGCCACCAAACCAGGACAATGGATTTTTATTTTTTTAAAATAAAAATAAAGAAAATACAATAAACAAAATATGTGGAAACATATCTTTTTCGATTTACTCATAGAAATTATACTCTGAAATGGATGGGATGATGAATGATTGAATGGTTAAAAGGTAAACCTGTCAATACTATAAACATTTGCTGGCATCAGAGGCTCTACCTGTGACAACGGAGTCATTTTATAAGCTAAGTCGGAGAAATCTTCTTGTTTATCTTTGTCAACCAATCAAGACTTAAACAAACTTAGAATGTTTTATTTTTCAAGATGAGAAAGAGATTGCAGAAACATTTTCTATTATTCAGAGTTCCTGATTATCAAGTTGTCCTTAAATTTTCACTATACTCAATGGTTTTCAAATAAAGAAAGTTAGAATATTGCATTATTTCCTCAGAGATAACTGTTTCTTCCAGTGAATCGCCAATTGTTGTGTTGTACAACAACCCTCCCCATTTCTATTTTTTTACCAAAAAACTCTAATTAGAAATGGGTCCCTTTTTCTTGTTTATCTTTGTCAACCAATCAAGACTTAAACAAACTTAGAATGTTTTATTTTTCAAGATGAGAAAGAGATTGCAGAAACATTTTCTATTATTCAGAGTTCCTCATTATCAAGTTGTCCTTAAATTTTCACTATACTCAATGGTTTTCAAATAAAGAAAGTTAGAATATTGCATTATTTCCTCAGAGATAATTGTTTCTTCCAGTGAATCACCAATTGTTGTGTTGTAAAACAACCCTCCCCATTTCTAATTTTTTACCAAAAAAATCTAATTAGAAATGGGTCCCTTTTTAATAAACTTAGTAAGCTAGTGTTTCAATAGAATCACTTGCGTGGCATTAACCATATCACACATGAAAAACTTTATCAAAAGGTCCAATTCAATAGAACTACTATCTCAAAACTTTTGATAAAATCTAAATTTCTTTTTCAAAAAACATCATAAGAAACTCTCCAATGTGATAAGGTGATCAAAGATTGCGTATCGCAATGATAAAGGGATTCACATAAAAATTCCTCATCAAAACCTCCGATCCGATAACCGTAATCACAATCGGTAGTCAAAGGTATCATATGGCAAAGAGCTAGAGCACTAGTTGATTCCTCGATTGCGATTCATAAGTAAGGTAAGAATTTCAATGATAAATCATTAAGAGA
>APFE030911210.1:918-39690 GCA_000404065.3 Pinus taeda | reverse complement strand
TTTGCCCGAAGGGCAGATTATAGAACAAGCATATGTTATCCTCCTCAAGCTTGACAAAAATAAAGAGGTACTAGTCAATAATGACTGGGGAAAATTGGGAAGAAAACTTGAAAAGGCTTTATTGGTAGCAAGTCACTCTTGAACATGACACTTTCCTTCCGCATCCAAACGGGGTTGGGTTGTTCGTTCACTGGTCATCACCATTGGTCTGTCACACCATCCATCATTGGGGTTAATGCTACCAATCCATCGTCAGTGTCGCCGATATGTTCAAGAGAAGTCATTCAGACAATTCGCCTGTGTCTCACCCACTGCAATAAATTCATGCTCCATTCTTTCATGACACTGCCACCCTGAACCCTGTATCGTCATTTTGTTTTCACCTCCAAAATCATTTTCTTTGTTCCGTGTCGTTGATGTGGGATTCATTAAGGCCCTCCTGTGACAGGTCACTTCTTGTCTAGGAAGTTGACTTAGGAACAACCCTTTTAGTACATTGAAGCTTGCATGCCTCAATGGCAAGTTTCTCACTTTCGGCGACAGGTTCACATCAATGGCCTTCGACCGAGAGATTTTGCATGGTGTTCAATGCCAAGTCCTTTTTAACACCACGTAAATTGTACTATAGTACCTTGAGGGTCATTGTCATTATTGGTGATTCCTCTCGCACCTGTTAACAGCTTACATCATTGGCTGGTAATCAGGCGATGTCTTTCCATGTTGGACTCCAGAACATTTTTCACATGGATCGACTTGTACTCCGAGTCAAGATTGAATGAGTTTTGAAGACCCCGGATCTAGTTTCATCCATTCTGGCTACAATATATTTAGGAATATAAAAACATCCAATGTACATCATTGCTGATCAGATGATCATCTGAATTAAAGGATGATGTGTCCATATCATCAGTTTGTCACACAGAAGATCGTCTGTCCTATGTACATGAAAATGAATTTATAAATTTGAGCATGGGAATGGCCACCTCATCTAGATCATGAAAAATGTTGTCAAAATAATGTATTGTATTGTATCTTATTACAGGTCGCCTCCCAGCTCAGAAAAACTTCGGATCCTCATAGTAAAGCATTTCACCCGACATCAAAAATATTAATGACCTCATGCTTTAGGGGGCAACTGTTATAGACATTTTTGGGAACTTCAACCCCAATCACAAATGTCCATAAACTGAGGGTTCCTAAGTCCCTAAAAGTGTTGCTTCATTGCCTAAAGGAATAAGGTCAACTGATTACATCATCTCCCAGAAGTTCTCCACTGAAAACTGCTCATAAATGGTCAAAACTGGACCATATTGAGAGCTCAATGCAGAGGGTGTGATGCATATCACCTTCCCAATGTATAGGGTGTGATGCATACTATTTTGCTCCTCTATACAGTGTGATGGTCGAGAATGGAAAAATGGCAGGGGCAAAAATGTGAGGTGGAAGATCATGGAATCTTCCAGAAGTTTCCCCTCTGACATTTGCCACTCCATTTTTGACCAGGGATGAGTAAGAGATCATCATTCTCCAAGTGGAAGCAGGAACTACCAAAGAGAAGACACTAATCAAGATCCCAAAAGATGACTCACCTCTCTGTAATCATATATATATGGATCCCTCAATACAGAGATCCAGAGGCTGGAGTTTTGTAACTTATAGAGAAGTGTTGTTGGTATTCTGGTGTACATTCACAGTGTTGGGTGATTTAGCTTTGCTTGAGGTGAAGAAGGGCTTCTTAGCTAGAGGATGATGCTAGGTCAGAGCACATGGTTGTAATCTTCTTGCTACTTTTCATCTGAATAAAGCTATTCTTGTTTGCTTCCATATTCTTGTGTACGTGTTTATATATGCTTGTATATGGTTAATGCACATCTGATCCTACATTATTTGTGAATTTAGATCCTTGTTTCTTGCATAGTAGTATGTTGCTATGATTCCATAGGCCCTTTTGAAGCTAAGCGAACAAAGAGGAAGTGGAAAAACTCTATCAAGGAGGAGAGGAAATCAAGTACAAGACTCAGGTTGGCCCTCTTGGTTCTCCTCTCATCTATTTTCATAAAAGGAATCAATAGTAGACCTTGATTGTTTGTTTCTAAGATAGCCACCCATATTAGTGGGAATAGCAGCATCCGAGTGGACACTATTCCCGTATAACACCTAGATATTGGAAACTATCCATTTGGATTTGTTAGCTACAACCTCAACAGTTCAACCATAAGGCCAGAGTGAACAAGAAATTGCTAAGAATACTCCTGAAGTGAAAAAAGTTCCTAAAAAGGAGAAGACACCAGAATAGGAGTAGAGGCAAGAAACAAGTAGCGGACCCCTTGATTTAGACATGTATGTTGACACTAAACTAATCAAGGAATGGCACCAATTTGATTCTATGATTAGTAATATTAAGAATATCCAAGGATTCACTACACCAGAGGTGTCCATGACACAAAAATTAGCAGTCAACACAGTTCTGATTGAAGGAACAAGCGGCCCACCCAAGATTCATAAGGACATAGAAATAATTCCTGAACATTTGTCTAATGAGATTGTTTTGCATGTGGAAGGAATACCACCACTAGATATCTTCTACAACCCTAAGCATAGGGCTATAGTCAAAAAGCAAAGGAAAAAGAGGAAAATTGATCACTTTCCTCTTTTGACTCCTCAAATGTAAATGATGAATGTGGTGTGGAGGGAGGAAGTAAATCGTTCCGAAGGTCTAACCAAACTTTCTCAGTATGCGAGAGCATATACAATAGAAACAATGGATAAGGCAATGGAGGTCAGTAACTTATTGAAATAAAATGACAAAGCGATCAGTCTGTTAGAGGCATAGTCATAGGAAAAACAATAGAAGATAGAACAACTTAAATAGCACTTACCAGCATAGAAACAACTTAATAAGCAGTTGAATGACCAATTGGTCAAAGAAAGCAAAGAATTGATGAGAAAGCTATTCATAAGAAGTAGGAATTGTCTTAAGCATTGAGAAAGTTAAAACTATTAAATGAATAGATGAGTAAATCAAAAGAAGAGAAAATCACTCAAATGACAGTTTGAATGGAGTGATTCAAGGAATATCCTCAAGTAGGAGAATTTAGAACTGAGGCCCTAGAAATTACCAAGGCATTGTCTCGATAGTTGAACCTACTATGTTACAATATTTCATTGGCAGTTCCTCTATGTGATATCATAGCATCCATGATTGAAAATTCAGTGGATGCAAGACTAGAGTTGGAAAAAGTGGATGAGAAATTACAAATTTTCTATCTTGGCAAGATTCAAAGAGGGAAAAACTGCTAATCTCCCACAAATCTAGCAATTGCATAAGGAAATTATGTTTACTGAATGGGAGTCTCAGCTAATGAAGGCCAAGAGAGAAACATCCTGATGTAGATTAGCAACAAGTAGCATGGTTGAATTAATCAACAACAATATATATTTATCAAATTTAATAATGAAATGTTCTCCACGCAAACTCCCACAAGTAAAATCATTAGAACAACAGTGGAAATAGGAGCTTGAGCAAAGGGAAAAACTGATCACAGGCATTCACATCTTAACATGGGAAACCTTTTGGTTCTTCCTTGTGAAATGTCTCGCTGATGTTATTAGCCACACAATCCCCAAGCTTACCGATGCCACATACATAGCTTAGTTACACTCATGTATGAGTCATCCGCTAGAAGTCGAGCCAATGCTTGCCATTTGTCAGCTCCAATCAAAAGATGATCAGCCAATACAATGAACCATTTTCTACCGACTGCATCTTTCCTATTTCAAGATGATTTCCACATTCTTGTGTTTTGGTTATACCAGTGCATAGCATATTTCTTTCATATTTTATTATTTTTGTAGTATTTATAGACCCTTTCATTTTTTTAGAAGGGGTCCTCAATTTTTTGTATTAAGACTTGAATTGGAAATTGCATTACTATGCTTCTAATATATTTATTTTTATAAAGGACTGGGCCAGAATTTTGAGTTTTGGTACAGAAGGCTTTTATGTGATATGCACTTTTGCTTCCTATGAAAGTTTTCTCAAATTAAAAGGCAAGATTTGAATGTGTTCACATTGGAGGAGACCCAAATGCATATGGTACTACTATCTATGTTTTTTCTTTATGTTTCTATGTGAATTAGCATTTATATACTTTGCTATTATTGATATATGTATATGTTTCTACAACAATTCTTTAACTTAACATTTTTTAATGTTTTTGAGTTGTCATCATTCATATATATGTGTGTCAGTGATATATAATGATCGGTGCGATAATGTTTTAATTATTAGTTTTTTCAATTACTTGAACAAAGTAATTATCGTATGAATGAATATTTTTGTTTATGAGTAAGTCATCTTCGTGTTTACTTGTCAATAAGAACAACCAACAATCGTGATAAGAGAAAGAATTCCCAGGATATATTAATTACTTTCATATTTTTTATTTTTAGAATAGAACACTTATCATTCCCATTAGATACTATAAACTAATCACCCATCCAACCCATATATCATTGGGAAGCTAGTCCCATTATATCCAGTTAGAGCCACCACGCCAAATAGAAAAGCAGCTACTAAGGTCCGGACCGAGTGGTTTTCCTCGATGTTGATGCAACGATTTTCGAGGCATCAACAGGAGGATAAGCTCATAAAAGATAGGAATATTGAACACTTCCAAATCCTATATAATCACTATGCATGAAAGTGGAAATACCAACTCGAAATTCAATGAACAATCTAAAGGAAAAGGTAATAAAAAATAACCAAATCCAACAAAGGGAGGAAATCCCAAACCTACAAATGAATCTGCTAGCTCAAAGGAAAACAAGGGAAAGAAGGGGAAATCAAATTGCAGTTATTGCAACCATGGTTACCATATAGAATCATCATGCATGAAAAATACAATTTATCTCAATGTGAAGATTCTTAAGTTTAAAAATATTGGTGAATATATTGCAAAGAGTTATAGTAATAAGTAGGGAAAAAGAGCACCTGAAACAAGAGGGAAAACACATGCATTAATTTCTATTCATTCTTCTCTTAATGCAAGGATCAAGATTTTGTCTTATTCACATCACATGGTAACCAGAAAATATGTTCTCTCATCTTCAAAACCATACGTTGGTAATCTTATTCTTAGGGTTGATGATTCTCCAGTAGACAAAACTAGAAAAGGTAGGGTAGATCTTGGAGATGGAAGTTTTGAGAAATTTTTTCCCCAACTCTCAGTAAAGCTTCTTTCTAGGTATCAAATGAAAGTTACTCACAACAAAAGGAGAGTTGAATTCACCCCATATTCATTGAGAATATATGACATGCATGATAACTCCAAAATTTCATTTCGTAAGGTAAATCGTCAATATCATTTGGACACCCCTTTTTTTATTTTATTCCTCAATCAGATTCCACTTTACTATTGATGAAAGAAAATTATGAAAGTAGGATTTGTAATGAAAGGTTTGGAAAATTAAATTTCAAATACATACAACAACATAGCAAACATGAGATGGTGAAAGGCTTGTATTCCCTAGAATTGTATAATGGAGCTTCTGAAGGATGTGCTCTTGGAAAGCACCCATAATAAATTTTTGGGAAGGGGCATGCATGGAGGGCCTCCTCTCCCCTCGAGCTTGTTCATAGTGAACTTATGGGGCCATTTCCATATCCTTCCATAGGAAAAGCTAGATATGGACACACATTCATAGATGATTGCATGAGATACTCATGTTTGTACTTTCTCAAACTCAAATTTGATGTGTTTAAGCATATGAAGATTTTGAAAGCGCATGCAAAAATGTAGTCTGGAAAGATGATGAACATACTTTATAAAACTAATGGGGGGGAGAATTTCAACAAGGATGTCCAAACATTTTGTGATGAACTAGGAATACAATTGCAACACATAGTTCCTTACACTACACAACAGAATGGGGTAACTAAGAGGAAAAATAGCTTCTCGAAAGAGATGGCCAATTGTACATTGCGTGCAAGGTCCCCTCCTTCCAAATTGTGGGAAAAATAAATCAACCTTTCTTTGTACATACAAAATATATCTCCTCACACATATGTTACAGAAAAATAACCTTTTGAGGCATGGAGTAGCATTCAACTAGAAGTTACACATTTCCACATTTCAGATCTTATGCATGGGACCACATTTGTTCATCAAAGAGGAATGATTTAGAGCCTCAAAGAAAAGTGTTCATCTTTGTTGGATATCTAGATGTTTTAAAGGGATACGGGTTGCTATATCTTTCAACAAAAAACTTCTTCATTGAGAGCAATGTCTACATTGATGAAATTCCATTACATGAATCTAAGAAGAAACATGTATAAAAATTTATGCTTCCTCCCATATCAAAGCTATGAGGTGATGCATATTTCCATTTTGATCAGATTTGAAATCTATGTTCGGAAGTTAATTTAGAATATCATGAGCATGCATGTGAAGATTAAGATTCCCAACCACATTTGACACAAAGGTATAGTAATGTTTCATTCTGCATAATTGTCTCATAGCAAACGAAAGAAGATATAGTAATGTCACACTATGCATAACTATCTTTTAGAAAATCTAGTCAAACTTGAACAAAATATTAGATCCTCTACCAAAAACATTTCTAGATTGCTACATACCTTTCTAAGTACCTCCAAAGTCTGTTCAACCTCTTGTAGTTCCTATGTGACCATGAAGACATAATCATATTACATTATCTTTTGAGGCACCACTAGAATCTCCTACAACTCCTATGAAGCATAAAATGATCACTACAAGCTCCTGCACAACATTATTTACATGCATATGATGATCATGCACAATCATAGTGACTTATTGACATCAATGCCAACCTGAAAAGTATCATGCGGAAAAAAGTACCCCCCATTGCTATTGATGTCAACTAAGAGCCAACTCATCTTCTTCTTTGTATATTGACTAATGCCTTCTCCATTTTCTACGAGTCGTTGTGTCACTCTCCCCTTTTGATGTCAATAGAAAAGGGTCACACCAAGCTATCATATAGAATATATCTTGTTGAAATCAAATACTCATGCAATGAGCCCCACTTTGAACATGTAATGGAGTGGAATACATTTCGAAGGTGCTGCAGATACCAATTGTTATAAATTATCCAATAAAAGTATATGATTTTTAGATCACTGCACTCGCAGTGCTTTACTAGTAAAAAATGGTTTGAATCTTTGACATGGATTCCTACATCCTACGATACTCGTGCAATGGAATAATGAATACATGATGGCCCATGACCAAAGATGCACAATGCGGTTTATGACTATAGTAAGCACATATGACTAATATATAAACTTTTGTAAGAAATCCTATCATCATGACTCTCTCTCCACCACAATTACAACATGGACTCCATGACTCCACATGAGACTGAGACATGAATTTATTATAGATACCGATAATTCCAACTAACAGACCCAATAGTGAGAAAAATGTGTCATAGGGCTACATTAATGCACACACATGTGCTCTACATGCCTGGAATAAGATGATCTACTACAGTGCATGTAATGAACACATCAAACCAACATGGCAAGAGTAACATACATATGATTGAACCAATACTCTCTATCTAATGAATATCAAGTAACTCATACCAGGTGGTGATCAGATAGCACAAAGTATCCCCATAAGATGATCTATCTCCAATAGACAAATTGATCTTACAGACTTAAACGAGTGAATAGGCTCCAAATCACTACAAAATACTGTTTTTACAACTCTGATCATCATTCTTCTTGCTACCAACTACTTCCATATGGTCCCCCTAAGGCTATACACCTCTCATCACTTCTGTAGTCCTTTTACAAGTATGCTTTAGGTCTAGTATACTGTAGTGGAAATTGTCTTCCCTTACTCTAAATTTGAAGAGGATGAGATTGACTTCAATCTCTTATTTTTTCTCTTATTTTTCTTCAGCACATAAATATTGTTTGAAATTTTTATCCCTTTTGATATAACCTTTCCAGTATCTTCTTTTATAATTTTTCATCCTCTTGTGGTAAATATAACTACATTTCCTCTATCATTCATTTGACCCATGCTTAGGATGTTCTAATTTATCCATTCAACTAATAATACATTAGTTTCTTATGTATTTTTAACATCAAGATCATATCTACTCTTTCCTAACACCTTCAATGGTGCACTGTTACCAAGAATAATTTCACCACCATTATCTTTCTTGAGAGAGATAAATATTATCATATATGTATACATGTGATGAGAGTATCCACTATCTATGTACCAAATATTCTCTTCTTCTACTGTGCACAACGGAAGGCCACACTTATCTTACTATTATTTATTTTTGTTCCATGTTTTCATATGAGTGTTATAGGCCATTTTGTCACGTCTGGTCAATAGGCCTACAAACTGGAACAATCTCAACATCCATAAACAACTTTTCATCATCCCTACATAATGCCCTAAGCATGATTCTCCCAAATCCTTGAATTTTTGACCTTCACTACTTCAATCCAGTGCTTTTAAGGCCCAATGCACCCTAGCGATTTAGGTACCTCCATTCATCAATAGGTTGCTCAATTCTGCACCTACTCTAATAAAAAACAGGTTGTCCCTTGTTAGGGGTGCACTCATTCTAGAAATTCAGGAAAAATAAAAATAATCTCGAAGCTTCCTCTTCCAAAGGCTTCTAGGATTTGTTACAACCATTTACCTTGGATAAGAAATTTGAATCCTATCTTATCCTACCTTGGACATTTCACCTCTTATCCCTTGAGCTCATCCTCTCATCAAGAGTGGATCTCAATCCTAGATTTGTAAATGGATAAGAATTCCTCAACTACCATCCTGTCCTATATATTTACTCCCATCCACAAGCTAGAGGTTGGCTTTTGGAGACTAATCATACCCTTATGTTGCTGTTTTGATCATAAGAGTTATCATTACCATGAATTAGGGTGACCTTGAGGTGTGCATTATGGTAAGGAAGGACAAGTCAACTTGATATCTACAAGATCAACTTCCACTCTTGGTTTTAAAATTTCTCCCTTTCATATTAATACAAAGAGTATATAATTTTCCTATATGTGTTATGTTATCTTTACATTCATATATTTCAATGCTTTGTTGATCCATTGAATAAGGGGATTGGATAATGTTAGATATATGCCGTAGATATTTAGCTTGTGTCACTAAACAAAACGGCTAATTAGTTACTAAAACAACGACTAAAAATTTCATATAAATGAATATTTTTCAGTCGGTGACCAATAGTAGCTAATTTATAGTATCTTATAACACGACCAACTTTTAGTCGTTTTTAGCTTAGTAATTAATTGGTGGTTTCAATTTTATCATCTAGTAGTATCTTTAGCCATTAATTTGGTCATTAATTTAGTCATTGATTTAGTCATTGATTTCCACAATTAGTGACCACATATACAACAAAATATATTACTATATGATAACCCTAGAAAACCAATTAATGACCAAAATGTTTGTTGTGTTATAAAATACTGTAAATTAGCTTCTAATAGTCACATATATGAAAAATTTAGTCATCACTTGAAACCAATTAATGACCAAAAAAATATGACAAAATTTTGGTCGTGTTATAAGGTATTGTAAATTAGCTAGTAATAGTCATATATATGAAAAATTTAGTCATCACTTGAAACCAATTAATGACCAGACAAATATCACTAGAATTTGTTGTGTTATAAGATAATGTAAACTATTTACTAATATTTGAGACAGATTTTCAGCGATAATCACATCAAAATTCATTTGTCGACGCATTTCGAACCAACACGTTTTTTTCATCGTCAAGATACTGTAAATTAGCTACTAATAGTCGTATACATGCAAAATTTATTCATCATTTGTAATCACAAATTTCTCATTTCAATAGTCATTTATCTTTTCTTGGTAGTTTCATTCATTATATAAACCACTAATTTAGTAGTTTATATTCATTTCATTTACTTTTATTGATAATCATTGTAAATGACTAATTTAGTCGTATATTCATTTTACTTGTGTTTGTCATTAATCAATATAAACTACTAGTTTAGTAGTTTTAGATTGATTTTATGTATTTATTATTAATGAACATAAATTAATTAATATGACTTGATGAGTAAATTAAAAAAAAATTCATACAATGTCATACAAAGTTACATATGCTATTTATAATACTAAACAATATCAAGTGCAGCTCTAAATAATTTCAACCACAAAATTTATATTATATGAAATGTTAAATAGTACAATATGAGTTTCCAACTTAATATTGGTTGGACTTGTTAGGTTCCTATACCAATAGGAGTCATAACTTTGAATGACTGAGATTAAACCTTGTAATATTGTACATACCTTTGCTTTTGCAAATGTTTTCCATATTTAAAAAATTAAAAAATATAAAAAGGGTATGTCCTAAAAGAATAATCAAAGGACAAAAAGAATAAAAAAGGTTAAAAAGGATGAAAAAATATGAACCCCAAGAAAAGAAAAAGGACCATGAAAGTGAGCAAGCCAAAATGCCACTCCTATTTGTTTTTATGCATAATAAAAGATTGCGTGCAGCTTGGCATCCTTGCCACAATCAATGATAGTCGAAATGTTTAAACTTGGCTATTTCATGTTTTCAGTTTCATGTCTATAGATAGAGAATAAAAGTCTGGCCAAACAGTGTAACCTTAGCAGATAATTAGATAGGTAGAGCAAATAAAAGGAGTTCAATTGTTTAATCTAAGCCCTCACATGTAATAAGGTTATATTTAGTTAGCTTGCTATTGTAAAGAAAAATAAAAATATTTGATAAGGGTTTGCTAGCTCAAATTCACCCTAATAAAGTGAAGTAAAAATGGTAGGAAAAGTAGATGGGCAAGTAGGAGAAAGGTTGCAAAAGTATGATGATTGATTAGACAAAAGCATATTTATCCTTTTCCATCATATGTTCTATATATGAATGGAAAATCAAGCATGCAACTGGATTTCAAAGTCAGTTAATTAACTTCCCCCATGCATTTCACCTTTTACTTAACTAATTTCCCATAAATAAAGTTCAAAGTGCTCAAAAACCTTTAAGTCAAAGAGGCTCAGAGAATTTCTCCGACTTTTGGAGGGACTGGACCCTCAGCTCAATGAATTATGGATATCAAGTACTAAATTCCCCTCATAAAATTTCATCCCCACTTCAGTTCATTCATTTTCCTAAATAATGTTCCTTTCCTAAGGATAAAATACCTTTTCCTAGGACAAGCATTCCTCCCCCACATAAAGCATTTTCATATAAAAAACCCACTGAAACACATTACCCTAAGTATTAATGTTAATATGTGAAAAGCATTCAAATCATGAAAAACCATTTACTTAGTGTGTTGTGTCCCTTTTCCACCCATTCTTTATTAACTACTAATTTTATTATATTAAATTCCGATAATAAAACCCATTTACCCATATATATGTAACTCTTGCGTGTTAATTAACCCTACACCTTAGTTTAACTATAAATTATTATTCTCGCCTAAAACCCCAAAAAAGTTCATTAACTGATCAATCTACAATTATGTTAGGCAAAACCCCGATTAAATCCTCCACTAATTACTTCGATGGCTTAATCCCGCCTTAATCCATTATTAACCTCGATACCACCACACTTAAGCGCCCGCCAGGCCCCCTACTAACCTCCATGCAGTTTACCTGCGTGATCACTGTGAGATCATCTCCCTCTTCATCTGATGGCCCTCATCCATATCGGGCCAACCCGACGTCCATCCCTTACCCATCGGAAAAAGTGGTTTTTCCACTAGCCCTTGATGCTACGTGTCAGACGATGAATGGAATCAGGTTGCCCCCTCCCAAATACCACCAAACGCCCAAAATTGGTGGGATAGAAACCATTTACTGCCCACCTACTACACAACAAAATGACCACTATTCACCTCGTACCTGCCAAAACTGACTTTTCAGAGATAAAGCCAAAAAGCCCCAAATCATTTGTTTTCTCTGAAATTTCAACTGTAAACCTTTGCACGCATGAACGTCATCTACAAATGTTGAAGCCATCAACCCACACCCAATTGCACTCCAAAGATGTCACAAACCACCCAGTTAGATTTCCAGCCTATACAAAAATTGTTCAAACATTTGCAATCAACAACCATCCCGTTCAGAACCATTTCATCCCATTTCCAGGTATTTAAACCAATATTCACCCACTAGCCTCTCAAATTCAAAGAAACTAGTTACTGAGTTTTCTTAGTTAAGCTAAAAACTAATCGAAGAAGCTCAAGGACTCAAACCTACTCTGTGTTGAACACCATTGCCCTAAAAATACAAATTACCCCCCATACTCAAATCCATAAGAACTGAGAATGGATGCCCCAATTTATTTGGATGTAAGACCTGTTACCACTCCCCATCTAGACAGGGACCGCCTTCCCCTAGCCGAAAAAGATTTTCATATAAATGACACCTTTGTCCAAGAATCCCTACTCAAAGTATACTACGAAAGTAGGGATATGTACTTGAACCATGCAGATGAAATTGGTATGTGGGATTCCAATTTGCCTAAATGCCAATTTCCTCAAGTTCAAAATTTCCCAGAAATTGTGCATTACTGCCATGCCAATTATATTCCAAGTCAGAGAACAGTCATGTCACCTAAGCAGACAATATTATTCACTATCACTGTAGAATCTATAAATGATATGTTACAACTCCAGCCTGGCCAAAACTCGACTCCTATTTCAATTGGAGCCTTATTAGACGAGTTCCCTAAGCTTACTATAGCAAAATTCGCAGAAATGTTCCTTTCCTTCATAAGAGAAAAAAACACATCCCAAAGGATCGTCCTCCATATGTAGCTACCATTTTGTCCTCATGGGGGAGAAATATTGTGGATATGATATCTAGTGTTCTAGGTTATACCACCAGTGAATACATTGATGAGATTGTCTTATCTTTCATGCCCATCTATACTATAGGGTAGCCTCCTGCTATTATCTATGACTATGCCCAGTTTATAGTTGATAGGATGCATGACCAGTTTCTTAGAATGCGAAATGAGAGAGTCTTCAAATACTCCTCTGTTTTGTGCCATCTTTTCCTATATTATTAGTCAGCAAAATTCTCATTCACCCTGCAGAAGCTTGACACAAAGGATCAGCCTAGATTAGTCATTTTCTGGACTCCATTGATCCATAAATATTAGTCCCCATATTCATATGCTGACTTCATTGTCCTATTTTTACATCCAATTGTGACAATGGTTATAGGAATCCCTCCTCCAAGAATCAGTGCAGACATTAAAAGGGTCCTTTAATTGTCAAAACAAACCAAGGTGGGTGATTGGTACTTGTACCAAAACCATACAAAAATTAGAATCTATGGTAGAGTGCTAGCACCATACAAACTTCCAACATACTTCTAAATGATGTTATTTTCTCTAGAATACTACAGATAGATTATTAACGCTGATGAGACAAATTTTTTCAATGCTAAGAAGAAGGCCAATTTCAAAATAAAAGACCAACTCGGCCCCTTCATTTTCAACTCTAGGGAAGTAGGCCATGAAGCAGAGGCTATATTACAAAACATGAAATTTCAAAGCAGGTTTTTTTGGAAATATGACCCTTTATAATTCATATCCAAGAAGAGACAAAAGGTCAAGCTAGGGCCTTTCATCCACCATCCCATACCTGAGATTGAAACATATGCCAACTAGTCAGAATGGGTGGAAGAAACCTTAATTGATTAGGACAACACCAAGATAGACATAGAAAATTGTCTGATCGACCTAGAAAAACAACTTTATGAGGTTTCTTTCCTACAGGTTCCATAATAGTCAGATAGGCCAGAATAATCAACGAGGACATAACGATCAAAAGAACCAGCAATTACTGTTGGCCCTCAGTTTTGGTCTATTTTTGCTTAGGGAAACCTACTTAATCCTTATATTTTCCATCACATCCATCTCATTTTGATGTATTTTATGCATATTCAAGTGTTTAATTTTAATTTTGCAATTTCTAGAAGTTTTTATGAAAATTGAGTTTCAAGTGCAATTTTGGACTGAATCAGAAATGCCTGTAATAGTTGTGTGGATGATATATTTTCAAGACACTTGGGCTCAAGTTTGATGCATGTATGGATAGATTGGGAACTAGGACTAAGCTAACTCGACTTGTTTCACCCATAACAAGCTTTATTAGGCCCAGTCAAGGCTGGTCAAATATGACTTGTCACCAGAAAATCCCTAGGAAATAGGGTAGTTTTGAGATTTTATGGGATTGACCATATTTCTTGGGATGAATTGGATGAGTTCAACTTAGATAGGTGGATATGAGTAGATATGAATGTTAGAGATAATATAGATCAGTTTATTTCATTAAACCTTTATTTAAAGCCAAGACTTTGATGGCTTTTGGAATGGAATTTGTATGTAACTTTTGTATAATTTGAGTTGGGAGCTAATTTGAAGAACTTGTTTCATTCCAATTTGTTTTTCATGCTTGGTTTATTTACTGAAGTTGCTGTAGCTGAGATTTCTTCAAGTGTGCAAGGCAAGGGTGGAGGGCTCCCACACCAAGCTAAGAACACTTCTTGGTTCAATTTTCATAGTTTTCATAGACTAGTTTTTGTTTCAAATGTATTTAGATGTGTGATGATTGCTGAATGAATATTCGTTTAATTCTAATCTACATATGAGGGGACACAAAGGAATTTAAGTTAAATTCCCCTTCCATTTTATCTTGAACTAAAACTGAATTTCATTCCCCATTTCTCGTTTGAAGTTATTTATGCATTTCTGGTTTGAAGCAATGGTCATTGTGATATAGTAGGATTTTGAAGAAGGACAATTTGGACCTCCTTAGTTAGGAGCCTCTTCTTTTACATCTTATGAATCATAAGCCATTGTTAATTAGTGCTCTTAGATTTATCTTCATGAAAGTAGTATTGTAGGGAAGGACAACCTGGTTCTCCTAAGTTAGGAGCCTCTTCCCTCATATATCATATAAGTGAATTGGAAATTGTTAAAATATGTTTATATTTGTAATATGTACTTCTTTAAATCTCCAAATTTTATCTTCTAAACTTGATTATATCTAATGTCCATATACAATGGATTTGCCTCCAAGTTTTACAAACCCGGATTGATAATTAAATACTTGTGTTAATTTAGTCAATAAATTAGCTCAACAATTACTTCAAGTGCACATCCAGTCATGCAAACTCCTTAGAATGAGGAGAAGGTCCCAAAAAAGAATAGAGAAGGGGATTCCACTTCAGGAATTCCTACTTCTGATGTACAACAAGAATCAAACAAAAGGAAAAACCCCAATCCAACCTCTGAGAAAGAATTTACTGATGACTCAGCTGAGGTCACCAACACAGAGGTTGAAAGAAGCAGGTCCACCACTCCATCTAGCAGTGTGCAGGAGCCTTCCAAATCACAGACTCAGATGTTGATGAGGCAGCAAAGTGTTGAGGTATCTTCCTTCAAAAGTGCCTATAGATAAGGACCAAGATATTAAGGAAAGATAGAAAGAGATCAAAATCCAGAAATGAGAGGCTTAAGGCCCAAACATATGCCCAATATCTGAAGATGACCCCCACTAATAAAACAAGGCTAATATCAACCTTTGATATCAAAGAGGGAAAAATGTATATGACTTTCATCAATCCAACCACTCAGCAGCCAAGAGCAACATCAAATTTCAAAACTGTGGATTTTGAAGTATTGGCAAGGGTTATTCATCCCATTGACCAGATTGAACTACACAAGAAAACTGAGGAGATGATATACTCCACATTAACAGGGAAGGCTATTGCTTCCCACCAGTTACAGAACTCCCTAAGCAACATATCAACACAATTTCAGTTGGAGAAGGCCTCTTCATAGGCCAAGGATACTAGAATCAAGTCCTTAGAGGACTTGGTGATTGACTTGGGACACGATCCCAAAGATGTAAAAGCTACAAAGTAACTGAGTTAAAAATAAAAATGATGACATTATTTCACTCAATAAGCAGCTAAATATACGCCAACTGCATCGCCCACAAACAAGGGAAGTCATAGAAGCACAACAAGGACATGAAGAGCTCATGGACTTGGTCCTGAAGCTGAACAATCAACTCAAGGAGACGGAGAAGGAGTAAGACACTTTAATTCAGTCGAAGAAATGTGACTTGGCCACAACTTCCAGAACTGTCATCCCTACAGTATCTACAACATTTCCATCTACATTGGCAGCATCACTAGCACCCACAGTTCCACCTCCCACAACTTTTCCAGTTACCACGAAGCCTACAGCAGCAGCAGGAGCACCAACAAATAAAGCAACAAAACTTGTGAAAGCCATGGAAGATATGTCCATCCAGGATACAAAGCTTAAAAGGTTAAAAGAAAAGGTGGCAAGTTTGGAAACTGACTGCAAACTTGCCCAACTTAAGAAGAAAGAAGAAACACAAAAGGCCTAGAGAATGGGTGAGAGAATCAAAATCCTGGAGAAGGATTTAACATTACATACACCCCTTGGAAAAACTAGAGAGATGCTGTGGGCCAATATCATTGACTCTGTCAATGATATTTGGCCATCAATCTACGTAATCTTTTAGCAAACAGAATTAATAAAGATAGCTATTGAATCTATCCAAAAAATAAAGAAAGAACTGGGGGATAAACCTAAGGATGCCAATCGACTCATCCACTTCATAAACAATAAGAATAGATATGAGCTCCATGAGCTTAACATGGAAGATAAGACTGAGGCCATTCTGGAGATTAAGAAGGTACTTTCCAAAAGGAACCTTATTCTTAACTTAGAAGAGAAGTCCCATAGCTTGCAGGTAACTATTGATAGGTTCATGGCTAAGTTTCAGATTTTGAGGGGGAAGGGTCTTCCCAGTCCTTTGGACATCAATAAAAAACTCATGAGCCAGCTAGACTAATGAGATAGGCTAAGAAAATTGGCTAAGGAACGAACAAGTTCTTCAGCCATTAAAGACCTGCCAAAAGGAAAGGTGTTATATGACACATTGGAGAACTTGTTTTTCCTAGAGCATGAGGTGAAACATTTGTTCCTCACTAAGCCAAATTTTGCAAAGTACATAGAGGCAGATGAAATCTACAGAATGATGGTGAATGTAAAACTACCTTATGTTGAATGATGGGAGGAAATGATAGATTTACTATAATAAATTTACATTAGAAAGTTACTGCACATTAAATGAAGGAAACCAGTTAAAACAAGTAAAAGTAGAGAAGCAAGGTCAAAGAGTAGCAGGGTCAAAGAGAATTAGTTGAAAGATGAAAGTAAATAAGATTCTAGCATAGAAGTGATACAAATATCAACCAACTTAAAGGGCTCCAACTCAACTGAAACAACCAGCAACAACACAATAAAAGGGAAAACATGAAGCAGTTCAACATCTGTCTCTATCTTCATGCAAGAAGCTATTTTTATTCCCTAGATTAAGTCTCAAGTTGTTTTGAGATATTTTGTAAATATTTTTGTATAAATACTTCACATTTTGAAGTATGTGGGGTAGATTCCAAGAAATTTCTATAGACTTTTTCTCTCAAATCAAAATTCTATTATATCAATGGTTGGATTGGCTTCCATAAACTTTTGTGTAAATTTCTAAAATCTAAATGTATAGTGAGGAATGATATTTCAGAAATTGCTTAAATGCACTTTGTCTTGACTGCTATGCATTATTGTATGTTTTCTTCACAAATCTAAGTTAAGGAATTCTTGACTGCTCCTTAATTTAGATAACCCCTAGCCATCTATAGCAAAGGATTCTTAATTGCCCTTTGTTCATGATCATCCTTTGTTCTTCATTATGATCCCGGTCCAAGGATTCTTAAGTGCCCTTTCACGTTGGTTAGAATTACTTCATCCATTAGGCCTAAATATTTGCATTTTGCTTTGCTAACCTACCCTGTGAACATTCCTTTTAATGATCTAGTCCAGATATACTATCCATTTGTTGAATCCATAGCCCAATGGCTTAAAGACCTATCTCTATCCATTTGCTCCAAGAATTCCACCACCCAACCTTCAATTCAAAACCAAAACCCCAACGAACATTAAGAGCTAGCATAAAATCCCATAAAAACAAAGCTAAATTATATAGAGAGAGCCCTATTTGAGTCATAGGTTTGCTAGAGCCTATACTTAAAAGATTATTTTGTAGTTACCTCGGTTTATTCCTCCTTCTAATAACTTCTGAGGAAAATTTTGAGTGCTAACAGGACTACAATTTACACATGAAATATTGTTTCATCACTTCAGAACATTATCATTGTGTTGCCAAGGCATTGTAGGTGAACTCACCCACTCTGAATACTTGACCATCAGTCTCTATCTGTGTGCCTTATGTAGGTTATTGTCTCTAAGGGTATCACTAGAATGATTATCTTCTCTCTCTCTCTTTTCATTTGTCGCTCCAGTGTTATTGTTTTCCTCTTTCTTCAATTCTTGCTTCATACCATCAATACTGAGTTCCTTTTCTGAAAAGAAAATAAGATACAATGTAGATTATAAGACATGAAAGACAATGAACACTAGAATATAAACTAAAGTAGAAGATAAAGGATTTATACAACATATACCTCAACATCAGCAATGTCAAAGCCATTTTCCCCCATTAAAGCAAGAAACATGAGAAAGGTTTCTTAAGTTGGGCAATAATGGGCATTATGTGGTGAGATGACCTATATAAACATAGCAAACAAAACATCAACATAGTAAAGAACACCTTAGTAACTTAATATTCAACCTTCGGGGAAATCTTAGGCACAATCATGTCAACTAAGTTACATGCTAAAAAGCTCAGGCTTTAGATAACTTATGAAAACAAATAATATGAGGTGTGATGTCTAATCCTTGTCATTTTTTCACAATAAAATTTCATTATCTAACGTATGAACTTAGTCAACTATATAAACAATCTGTGCTCAAATAACAACATGAAATTAAACTTTTCTAATAGTCATGAAAATATTTTAACACAAAACAACTAAAAGAATTTCAATCAATTAAGTGTAATACTAATTTCATCTTCAAGCTTTGGTTATTGTTTAAATGGACATGACACCAAGTATTTTCAATTTCATAATTAAAAGCAAAATAAAATTGAAAGAAACATTCAAAATACAATCAAACAATAAACAGAGGATACCATGGAATGGACATTGCAATTATAAAATAATTGTTTACCTATCCACCATTACCTTGTCTAGCATTCCTAAAAAGTTTACTTGCCCAAAATAACCGTGAGGTGAAATAATCAAAACATTAAGAACCAGAGGACTCCCTACTAGAAACTCGAACAAATTTTCTTTAGTTGGAAAATTGTGGCCACAATGTGGCTAGATGACCTGTATAAAGAAAAAAATAAAATGCCACCATAGCAAATAACACATTAGGAACTTTGTACTCAACCTTAAGGAAAACTCATAGGCATAATCATGCAAACTAAGTTAATACATGTTTTAAGGGCCAAGTGGTGACTTAAGATATTAGATTTCTAGCTCTCCATTTTTTTTTGCACCAAGCCGACTAACATATAATCCAACAAGCCAATAATTTTCATTATAGTGGACCAATAAATCATCTACAAGTAAATTCTTAGGAAGCACCTTCTCCATTCTCCACTCAAAGGAAAATTGAATGCCTGGTAAAGATGAAGATCCCCTTTCTAGCTACTCTCGGGAATCATGTATATCTGAATATACAAAACAACAGTGTAAGAGGAAGGTGTGCAGAAAAAAATATCTATAAAATTGAAATAGATGACAATGATGACATAATGAGAAAAAGGAATAAAAAATTAAAAACTTGATTTATTTGCATAAGGACAAAATCACGCAGAAATAAAAAACAAATCTCAACATTTACAGAAGAAAAATGCCACCCTTATTACCATTTTGTTCATACTAGTGCTCCTAAACATCAACAAGTTGTTGTTACTAAAAAGTGTTGTTATTTTAAATTGTACCCTGAAGAGGATGATAAAGGGATAAATTCAAATGATTTCAAACTAACAAATTTCAAACAAGAAAAAAAATAATGTTGATCTTTCTAGGTTCCAGAAACATTTTTTCAATATTAAAAACCTTCTTTACAAAGAAAATATGCATTAACGAAAATCCCAACGAATGCATTTGTTATTTCACCGTATCACAATTTTCTACTATAAAAGTTTGCCAATTAATCGTAATGTCAATCAAAATTTTCACAAAACCATTTACTAAACAAATTGTCTCATTTATATTTGACAAGATGAAGTTTGAGAAGTGCAAACTGATTTTGATTTGGAGTTCATGAGACTCAGTGCTTAAACAAAATTATGTGTTCACTACGCACCCATGCTCTCATCATGGCTTATGAGGTTCACAACAACCACTTTGAGAACTCTATATTGCAATCAGCATGACCTAGGACTTTACCATGATCACAATGGGGAGGGTGAATGGTAAAACCTAATTAGCTGACCTATACATACCCTAAGTAGAGTATAGGTCCTACCCATTTGGGTACTATCTCATTGAGCATGTAAATATCAATATCATAGAAAATAAAATCTGGACAAAGTTTGTAAGAAATGCATGTATTAATAAGAATCTTATACATAAGTGATATCATAACTATATAAAAGTTACCCAGATTTCAAGAAGTCAACTTTTAGTTCTAATTAAACAAGAACCCCAATGAAATATCCTTCACTTCCAAACATAGTTTTTCAAATCACATTAATAAGAGATATATTTCCTCACCTACCTATCATAGTGAAAAACACAAGGATAAGAAAGATGAAACTCTTCATCTAAAGTAATGCCTAAATGTTGCCAGGTGGCTCTTGATTAATGCTTTTCTCCACACCAATGTATCATAACATTGTGATAACATTCTTTGTCAGAAGGAATAGGTACAAAACATCTCCCTGTACATCAAAACCATATGAATAAGTTTTATGTTGAACAATCGAACTACCATCTTAAGTAATTTTATTGAAAAATCAATCCTATGCTAACTATGTAGAAACCATATAACAACTTGTAGTTTTAGTATTCTACCACAACTGGCCAAATAGAAAAATAGAAAATCATTGAAAAAGACTCCACAATTATGACTGAATCCATTTAAATTCAAGAAATATAAAGAATAAATAATTGGAGCATTTTCACAAACCATCATAGTTTGATCCTAAATATTATATTGAGATGTCCTTCAATTTATTGAAGGTCTTATGTGAAAATGGAAAACTTAGAAAATAAGATGGCAGTTATAATAGCACCCAAGATACAATTTTCATATCCTTTATAACTTTGGAAAATGAATGCATGGGAACGATGGGACAAACAAACAACTTAAATGTAAACACATAGAAACATGGTCCACCACTATCACAATCCATCAAACTCTAGGAAATATAAAGAATAAATAATTGGTTCATTTTCATGAAGCCTCAAAGTTTGATCCTACATATTGTATTGAGGTGTGCTTAAATTTATTGAATGTCTTAAGTGAAAATGGAAAACTCAAAAAATAATATGGAAATTTTAATAGAACCCAAGATACAATTCCATATCCCTATTATTATACTTTATAACTTTGAAAAAATGAATGAATGGAAAATAAAGGGGTAAGGAAGATGTGAGGCAAATTAGTAACTATTTTTTTTTTACATGGTGAACCCAAGCAGAAGAAAAGTGAAATGATTTCAACATTCAAATGATAACTGGGAAAAAGAGGCAAATCACTAATTTTTGAAGAAATTAATACACTGCATACAAAATCCTACAACTTTTGAATAACTTGAGCTATTTTTCATGGTGTTTCAAGGATAGGGGCGAGGGGAAGGGTTTCAAGGATGCCTAGAAGTTAACCCCAAATTTTAATGGGATAACCAAAAACATTTTTAAAAAATAAAATTTTAAAGAAATATAAAATTAAAAAATAAATATTCTAGAACACAGTGATATAATATAAGTCAATAAAAGTAACTGCCATAGATAATAGATCTAATATAACGCAATAAAAGTAACATGTCTTAGATAATAGATCCTAAATATCTTGTTTACATAGATATGATAACCCTCCCAAAAAAAAGAGTTGATATATGATACACAAACCTACCAAACAGAAGAGTCAAAACTATGAAGCAAATTATCCCTCATTACAAAAACATACTACATAGTAGTCAGACATGCAATCCATAGATGATCTTTGTCCAAGTTTGAATGTAGAAAAACGAGTGAATATTTTATTTGAGAATTGGAACCAAATAGGAATTATTTTCGATAGTGGGTATTAAAATGTCCTCAAAACCATACCAATAGATCTCCCAAAACTCCTTATTTTTGGAAAGAACCATCTAGACGATCTAGGATAAGTCCCCAAAACCATCATAAGACATCTATCAAACATCCCATTTTCTAGAAAGAAACATTTAGACAATGTGGGAGAGGATCACACATCCTCAACGATGTCTTGTTCAAAACAAGTACTTTCCCCTTGTAGTCCCAGAGGAGGGGAAAATCTAGAGGACGCATCCCAGAAGTAGGGAAAAATCCTCCTATGCAACATTGTCCCCAATGCATAATCCACATGATACATTATAAATTGATCTAAGAGAGTGACACACTAACATATGAAATCAGGACCAAGTGTAGAAATTGACTTATATATCCACGATTAGAATGTATGTAACTAAATTATGAAATATTTTCACACATGCATGCAAGATAACGTCTAACATATCTAATCAAATATTAATACTAGCACCCCTACAATTGGAGGGCATAAATTAACGGAACAATGAAAAAACAAACTTATAATTAGATATGTTTATTGTATTTCCTACAAAATTGAAGTAGATTATGGATTACAAATTTACAACCATGATTACATAAGAACTACTTATAGGTTTCAGGGGACCCATACCCATGGGCTTCGAATCAGTAATGAAATGTTTTTAAATGACCACTAATGGCCTTGAAAGCATCCAAAACATTTTAGTTGGTCCATTCTCAGATTCACAGCACTCTTTTGGGTCCTTCTTGCACACTAGCAACCTTAGGGATAGTTTGTACACTGCTTACATGCATATCGCTACATGTGACACCATTACTAGAAATTTAAATGCTACCTACAATTGTTGTCACCGAAACCTATAAGTAAATTTATTAATTTCCTACTGATATTCCCAAAATTAGATCAATGGGGTTGAAGAAGTGTGCAATCAATATCACTACAATGTAGGAGTGCAAGTGCATGCCCTAGAAAAGATTCCAAAAATAACATACAGAGATAAATAAATTATTTGTAATGTTGTTGCAACACGCATATAAGAGACCATGGTATAATACAAAATACTCAATGGCCTGCTAAAAAATAATGAGTGAGTGAGATGGTAAAGTCTTGCAATGGGTCTACATATGTTAGGGGCTCCTATGTCCAATGACTAATGGAAAGGAAGGCGAACTGGGTACAGGGGCACTGTCAAAGTCCCATGGCGCCAACAATGGATCCAATCATATGATTCTGGATGGATGTATGAGCAAGAGATACTCCATGATCTGTGGTCAAAAGGAAGAATCTTTGAATAGGTCTCTCACCACTCCTATGGGATTGAGATGTAGCCAGACATGTCAGGAGAACCTTGCTATGGAACCATATGGATTTGGTCCCTCTCGTGCTCCAAGAACCTTTGAAACTGATGTATGGTTTAGCATCATTAAACTAGCCTCAATGGTATTTTCCGATCTCCCGAATGGGAAGCATGAGAATGTTAGAAAATTATATATTACAGAGCAATGGAACACATAAAATATTGTAGAAATATAAACATAGTAAAAGCATAAAACAAGAGAGACACAGATATTCGTGTTTCATCGAGTTTGGGCTACATCCACGGAGAAATAGCCAGTCCTTCTTTTATTATATTATCCAGCAAACTGAAGAGACACAACCTACAACAAATCCATTGTAACTCCCTCTTCTCCCTCAATCTCCTCTCTCTTCCTCACTCAGAATACAGATATCCATAGACGCAATACAATTCCCTCATATATACTGAGGGGTTGCCTTCTAAGGCAAAAACCCTTAAATTAAACATAACTTATACGGTCAGATCATCTGCCTAATGAACGACCTAGATTGACTAGAAATTACTAGACTTTTACAAGGCAATTTTTCATCTATTTTTAGCTTCGGGGGTGCTGCCCCCAAACCCTTGCCTGGGGATTGCTGTCCTCCGGACCCCCATGAGGGGGACAACTCCTCCCCGCATCGAGGGGTGTACAGTCTTCCTGGGGTATACATCTGGCTGAAACCTTTGAATACAAAAGATAATTAGGCTCCACACCCAACAATATCCCACTTGGAGACTGATTATAGCAACTCCGCCGTTGCTTCATTTGCTAGACAATGACTCCACTTTGGACGCAGCCGTTTCTCATCTTCTTCATCATACTTGAAGACCAATTGAAACTGATCATATTCTCAATTTCTCCCTGGTTACAACTTTTGTTAACATAAATGTAGGATTCTGGCTAGTGTATATGTTTTCCAGCTTCAACTCTCCATCTTTCAATGCTAACGATATGAAATGGTACTTGAGCTGTATATGTTTAGTCTTGGAATGAAATGCAGAGTTCTTTGCAAGATGTATGGCACTCTGGCTGTCCCTATATAACCTGCCCAACTCCCGCTTCTTGCCCAATTCATCCAAAAACCTTTGTAACCAAATCATTTCTTTACTAGCCTCTATAGCAGCAACATACTCTACTTTTGTTGTTGAAAGTGCAACAACACTTTGGATTTTTGAAACTGGACTGACAACTGTTCCACCTACAGTAAATACATATCATGTAGTGATGCTCCTGTTATCTCTGTCACCTGCCATATCTGCATCAACATATCCCTGTAGAGCAACTTTTGAACCACCAAACCATAATTCTTGATTTGTGGTACCTCTCAAATACCTGAAAATCCACTTCACTACCATCCAATGTTATTTTCATGGATTGTTCATGTACCTGCTTACAACTCCCAATGCATGTGCAATATCAGGCCTTGTGCAGACCATTGTATACATTAAGCTTCCAACTGCTGATGCCTATGGAACTTTAGACATATCAACCATTTCTTCCTGAGTCTTGGGACACGCCTCCTTACTTAATTTGAAATGGCTAGCCAAAGGTATACCAACTGGTTTTGCATTCTGCATATTAAACCTCTTCAACACCTTGTCTATGTACTCACTTTGAGGCAATGTGAATTTGTGATTCTTCCTATGTCTAGTTATTCTCATACCAATGATTTTTTTGTAGCACCCAAATCCTTCATTGCAAATGAGTTTGCCAATTTTCCTTTGAGCACATTTATCCCCTACATGTTAGAACCTGCAACAAGCATGTCATCTACATACAATAACACTATAATATAGTTGCCATCATTTTTCCTTTTGAGATAAACCTAATAATGAGAGTGACACCTAGTATAACCTTGTTCAGACATGAACCTGTCAAATTTTAGATACCACTGCCTTGGAGCCTATTTTAAGCCATACAAGCTCTTCTTCAACTTTCACACTAGTTTCTCCTTCGCTTTTACCTCGTATCCTTGTGGCTACTGCATATATATCTCTTCCTCCAAATCCCCATGGAGAAAGGCTGCCTTTACATCTAACTGCTCAAGATGCAAATCTTCAGCTACTACTAGACTTAGAATAATTCTGATTGAAGTCATTTTCAAAATACGAGAAAATATCTCATCAAATTCTATACCCTTTTTCTGTGCAAACCCTTTCACCACAAGTCTAGCTTTATACCTTTTTCTACCTCCATCTTCTTCCTTCAACTTGTAAACCCATTTATTTTGCAATCTTGTTTTACCTGTAGGCAACCTGACTAAGTCCTAAGTTTGATTATGTGCTAAGGATTCCATCTCTTCTTTCATGGCTTGCTCCCACATTTTCTTGGTTTCTACCTGCACTGCTTCTTCATAACATTTTGGTTCACTAGAATTAGTCAACAATACATAATATAATGAAGGAGAGTATCATTTAGGGGGTATATTTATCCTGGTAGATCTTCTAACACCACTTTCAGGTGTTTGAAGTGCTTGTTGTTGTTGTGGTTGTTGTTCTAGCTGTTGATCATTATAATTTTCAGGCACCATCACTTTTGTTGTGATATCGTCAAGCACTGTGTATTCTCTGTTTTCTTTTTCCTGTTTCTTTTCCTGCAACTGATTCTTATACAAGACCTTTTCATTGAATATTACATCTTTGCTCCTAATGATTTTGTGATTTTCATAATCATATAAACGATAACAAAAATCATTAACACCATATCCAATAAAGCTACATTTCTTTGATTTTTCTTCAAGATTTGTTATATTTTCTTTGTTAATTTGGACAAAGGCTTCACAACAAAAAGTCTTTAAAAATGAGTAGTTTACCTTTTTACATGTCCATGCCTCCTCTGGAATACCACCATCCAAGGATCTTGAAAGCCCTCTGTTTATTAGATAAACAACAGTATCTATAGCATTTGCCCAAAATTTTAAAGGCAATCTTGCTTGCAATCTCATGCACCTTGCATGCTCCATGATTGTCCTGTTCATCCTTTATGACATGCCATTTTCTTGTGGTGTTCCTGGAACTGTCTTCTCTCTATAAATTCCATTCTCTAAATAGTACCTATCAAACTCTTCGTTGCAATATTCACCTCCATTGTCTGATCTAAGACACTTCAACCTTTTACCTGTCTCATTTTCAACCAAAGCTTTCCATTTCTTGAAAGTATCAAATACATTAGATTTATTTCGAATACAATAAATCTAGGATTTTCTGGTTGCATCATCAATAAAAGTAACATAATAGTGAGAGCCACCAAGAGATGATACTTGAGCAGGTCCCCATACAGCTGTATGCACAAGCACTAATTTTTCGATCTTCTTTTCTTTCCCAAATCTAAGGACCCTGACTCTCTTCTATTTTCCATAAACACAATTCTCACAGAATTTTAAATCAACATGCTTCAAACCTGGTAACATATTGTTGAGTGAAAATTCTACATCCCCTTCTCACTCATGTGCTTGAGCCTATGATGCCATAATGCTGCATCTGCTCCTTTGGAAGTTAAAGCATTAATAGAGTTAGAAATACCATTTCATAAATACACTGTACCAACCTTTTCTCCTTTCGCTATTACCAGGGATCCCTTAGTGACCTTCCAGGTTTTATTTGTGAAAGTAGTTACACAACCTTCACCTCCCAACCGCCCTATTGAAATCATATTTTTCTTTAGATCTGGAACATGCCTTACCTCCTGTAATAGCCACTGATTTCCATTTTTCTATTTTATGAAAATTGTACCCATTCCAATGATTTTACAGGGTTTATCATCACCCAATCAAACCTGTCCAAAATCTCCTTGAACATAATCATGAAAATGTTTCTTATTAGGTGTGGAATGGAATGAGGCCCGTGAATATACCACCCAGGAATCAATAATATTTTCTAAAGAAAGAATCAAAGCATCTTGTAACACATCACCTATTACATTCGCTTCATGATTAGTTCCTTGTTGCGCGTCTCCTTCCTTTTTGTTTCGAGACTTGAAGTCTTTCTTCAGGTGTCCTTTCTTCCCGCATTTCCAGCACACTTTCCCCCCTGTACCCCTTTGCATGGACGGCTGTACAGTCTTCTTGGGGTATACATCCAGCTCAAACCTTTGAATACAGAAGATAATCAAGCTCCACACCCAACAGAGAAGATACCCAAGATCTCATCCTTTTAATATTTAATGCATTTTTAACCTCTACTTGTTCTATTTACCTCAAACATTAGAATTTTTCTTCATGTCACACCTCCACCTATGCTACCCAAAGAGGTGCCTTCTAATGCCACAAATGTCCATCGTTTTTAAAAAAATTTTGACATTTCAAATTACATTTTTTTTCTTTTAAATTATTCCTTTTTAATTTTGGTTTTATTTTTAGCATGGTACCTCCTATTATTGTGCCTTTTTCTGAATGTTTCAAGTCTAGGCAATGTTCTAATATATGTTTTCCCATTTCCTAGTCTAATTTCAAAAATATTTTGCTTGTTGTTGACACTGATGTTTGTGTAAAAAAAATACTTTCCATTGAATAAGTAATCTAGTGCGTGGTTCATGGAATATTGTATTAGGAATATTTCTCACTGATAAATCATATTGATTATTTGCATACTCATTTGCAAGGTGCTACAAAGACTTTTCTTATGAATGGAATTAGGTCTTCCCTACTACATTGGATTTGTTCACTGCTTAGAAGTATTATGGATTCATTCTAATGGTACTTCTATCTGCATTTTGTGTTGCTTGATACACCTGTAGTCTTCCTTTGTTGCTAACAAATTTGGCCACCAAATCTACTATTTTTGGTGGAACAACTGTTGTTGGATATTTCATATGAAGGATAAAGTTCTTTCCCTTCTTAAATCTAGTGAAACATGACTCCAGTTCCAATCTTAGAAACCTTAAAAATTTACCTTCATTTTTCTTTAACTTTTATTGTTAACATCAAATAACTTGTAACTGCCACTTGCCTTGGACTTATCTCTACTTGGTTCTTCTAAACCTTCATCATTACTAAAGTTTTACACAACTATTAATACTCTAATACTTTGTGTAATCATGAATGCTATTAATATTTAATAAGTTGATATGTATTTATCTATGGAAATTTTCTATGATTGGACATGATATGGGCATTAAATCCCAATTCTAATTTTTTTATGTCTCACCATTTTCTCACAAAACAAAATTTTGGCATGCACAACGTGCATATGTAAAAATGTAATTTTCACTACACTTAATGGAAATTACGATTTTCCTTCAGGAACAAAAATGTAATAAGTATCTATCTATCTATCTATCTATCTATCTATCTATCTATCTATCTATCTATTATATATATATTATATAATATATATATATATATATTATATATATATATATATATATATATAGTATATATATATATATTATATTTATATATTTATTTATTTTTATTATTTATTATTATATATTTCACTTCCAACCTTCCATTCCCTTGAAATTTAGGCAAAGCATCGAAATATTCCATACACTCATACCCATATCGCTAACATTTCCTCATTCTAGCAACTTGTACAACTTAGATTATGGCCCATTTCCATATTGGAAATACAACCACCCAGAAAATTGTACTCGAATGAGGTCACTAACATATAGGGAATGGCTAGGAGGAAGGGATGCCCACAAAATGAACTATAATATACCCTGTTATATAAAGATTCTGCATCTTATCAGAGAACCAATCCCAACTTCTAGATAGTTCTTCAATATGTGCTGACAACATAACAAGGGAAAGACACTGAGTGATTTAGCCCAATACTAGGCTACTTTCATATGAAAAGGATGTGGGTTCAAAATTATATCTTTCCATCATAAAGAAGACTATTCCATGGTATATAATATTATCTCATCTTTAAAAAAATAATGAAGAATATATTAGTTACTTTTTTTCCCAAATAAACACTTTATATGCTTCGTATTCCCTCTTATATACTACTTCTACATCTTTCCATAGAAATGGAATCTACCTCTATATACCTAAATATATATACAGGAAACATAACCAGGGATAAGATTCAATGAATACTATGCTAGATTCATATGAAAATAAGGTATGAGGTTGCAGTTGAAAGTTTCCATCATAAAGAAGTTTGTGTAATAACATATAATATTATCTCGTTTGAAAACAAATGATTGTTCAAAACATATGAAGCTATTATCTATCCTAAATAAAAATCTTGTATGCTACCTTTAACTTTCTACTGGATAAATATAAGTCATGAAGGCACTTTGATGAGAAAATTATACACATTCTCTTAGTTTCATAAGCTAATGACCAAATAATGTAAAAAATATTAAAAATCGTCCCATTAAAGGAGAACAAAGAAAGGATAATCCAAATCCTCAAGTGACTTGGATCCACCTTAAGGATGATATTATTAAACTTCACTTTAACGTAGCAACCAAATGTAACCTTGGGCTGGCAAGGGTTGTGCTATGGGGTAAAATGCACGGTGTATGGAGAATGAAAACTACCCTAAAAGGCCTTCCCGGGACATTTGACAAACTATAAGATTATCTGCAGATGCTACCAAGTTATACACATGTTCATAGACAAATATCAATTAACGAAGTATGGAAAGAGTATTACCTCAAGTCTCCGTCTAGATTTGTTTGTTGATCACAATGCAGCCAAGAAGAACTCCCTCAAAGCCAGCTCCAAATCAATTCGTACACAAAGGAAAGGAAAACACAATCACAACATACAACCTTGAAAACCAATATATGAATACACAACGAACATATAATTCCATACAACTAAATTACTTATATAAACAAATGTCAACTGAACAACTTAATAAACTATGTTACCGACACCATGGAGTAGGGAACACAACTGTGGTTCTGTATTAATAATGAAACAATGATTACAACCATCTATTGTCTCAGTCTTCCTTTTCCCCTTCCACTTCTCTCTTTCTCTCCCTTCTAGCTCACTTCTTCAGATATGAGACAATTCTCAATAGCTAAGTAGGCTATCCTTTCAAATGCTTTGACCCCTCTTACAATAACCCTCACCTTGCTTATTGTCACGCGGAATGAGTCGATCTTGCAGACAAGACAGACCCTCCTAGAATCTAATGAAGACCTAATGACAAACAAACCAACCAGACACCATCTTTCTCTAAATGTGCTTTATAAACAATGGTAAACAAATGTGTTTAAGGGCCTACCTCATTTCCAACGCAAGTTCGGAGATGCCTTCGCTCCTTTGATCCAAGTAAGTTCCATTGTCGCAAACCTGCAAGCACAAACAAGGAAAACAATTAAATAGCACCTGAATATCCAATATTATAAAACATATTTAACATGAAAGTCAAGGAGTCCATGAAACAAATAGCATAAGATACTTGTTGAGAAAAATGAGCTTGATTGTATTAATTCAAAAGAAAAGAACCTTACAACCTTTGCCTTGACGCTGTACAAGCTCCTTCCAGGGTCCAACAAGAAGTCTCCTCTACTTTGACAAGCTTCACTCACTCCCTAATGGGGCCAAAAAGGTATGTGATCTCTCCTCTTAAGCTCAAATAGGAAGTCTTGATTTCACTAGCATTTACCCTCAAAAGTTCAACTTCTAACCTACCTGGCCACTGACCCAATGGCTCAATTTATAGTGCAATGGAGATCAATTACCAGCTCCTCCTTCAAAGGGATAGAGTCCTCCTTCAAAGGGATAGCTCCTCTCAACAAGGGATTAGTTCCTCCTATGATGGAATGCATGAACCACTTGGAGCGAACAATCCACGTAACAAATGCTTCTAGAAAACTCTAGAATTAACCCAAGATGAGTTTTTTAAGATAAAGATTGCGCCTTTTGACTTTTACAGGGGTACGCACCCTCCCCTTTACATACAGAGTGTATAAGTACACAGATAACTTGAACAAAAGGTGCGGGCCCGCAGGCAAAAGTAAGAGAAAGTGTGGAACCAGAGTTACATTGCTTTTTTGATGTCTTTCTCTCATTTCTCAAGCTTGTTTTGAAGAGCTGAGGATTAACACTTGCTTAGGAAGCTGGTATAGGTAATGATAGGCCTACACTGACTACAAATAATCAAGGTGATGATATTTTTGTGTAAGAGATTGCCCCCTAAAGTGCGAAGTCTGTAGTATATGAGGATTTTTCATTTATCATATAGGAAGAGTGAAGTGCTTTATCATTTCGAGGATCATCTTGCGGAGAGCCCGGTTGGAACCTGTAAAAACATTCAATGCAAAATATATATATGAGATCATATCATTACTGAGGTAGGCATTCTCATACTTAGATAAAAACTGACTAAGAGACTGAAAACTAACTAGAAAACTAACTACTGCTCAGATATAGGAATGATCTCGTAACACATCATAAGTACAGACACATGTGGACACAGTATGGCCGCAGCCATATGTTTATGAATAGTCCATAATATAATGAATACAAAATTCCTCGCAACCTGGATGGTGGAAACTAGATCCATGGTCTTCATTTCTACGTCCCGAAACAGTACGATTCTATCCATGCGATTGAATGTATCGAAGTCGAACATGGTAGAAACCGCTTGATTACTAGTCAATGATGTAAACTGTTAACAAGCGTGAGAGAAACCACCAATAATGACAATGGCTCTCAAAGTACTCAGCACAATCCATGAAATGTGATAAGATGTGTTGATGTCGAACATGCCATGGAATCCTTTGATCGAAATTCGATGATGTAAACTGTCATCAAAGGCGAGAAACCTGCCATTGAGGCATGTAGATCTCAAGGTACTGACATTTCCTAGATCATCTTTCTAGATAATGAGTCGAAGTTGATAGAAAGCGATCCTTCGCAGGCAAGCCCACGACACGAAATCATAGATCAAGTTGAAGAAATTTAGTTGCAAGGACTGACTCAGGGATAGTCAAGATGGATGACAGACATTTTGCAGATGAATGGCTTATTTGCACTGAGCTCTTGAACACATAACGACACAACAGATGGTTTGGTGATGATTGTCCCGAAGTTAATACCCAGAAACCGACTGAAGACTTTCAATATGGTTTGATCAACTGTTAGGTAAAGGATTTCCCAACCCAGGTGACTGAAAGTGTCGTGTTCAAGAGTGGTTATAAAGTATGACAAACAGACTCACTTTTCTCTCTTTTCCCCCACCATTTCTGCCAAGTACCTCTTTATTTTTTACAAGCTTGAGGAGGATAACATATGCTTGATTATAAGCTCACCCTTCGGGTGAGTTCAACTTAGTTTAAATTTGAACCCTAAGAAGGAGTGGTCCGTTCCTATTTGTAATAGAACAAGTCCTTTCCTGTCAAATTTTAACGAGTCCAGTGTAGGAGAAACTTGACGTTTTTCATTTTTAGAGAGTCAGAAAAAACTTAAGAAGACTCCAGGGTTTGACTTTTTCGTAAATTTGTGTCTCCCAAGCCCGAAAAAGTATAAAATAATACTTGATAGAACCGCTTGATCTTTTACGAACAAGGAGTACTTTTCATTATTAGTGCCTTTGATCCGAAAAAGTAAAAAAGCAACCAAGGACACGTCGTTTTATAACCAATATCGAATTTGAAACAACAAAAATCCGGCGATCTTTTTATGTTTTTACGGTCAAAAAAGAGTTGTAAATTGACCGTCTTTTAATTCCGTTTTAACGAGTTTAAAAGAAAAACTCGGCAATCTTTTCATGTTTTAGGAGTCAGAAAAGGGCTTAAAAGGTGACTCTGGTTGAAAATGATCGATTTCGCCTGAATAATCCTGTTATCTTGCACAAAAACACGAACATTACTCATACCTGCTTGAAAGAGATAAAAATGTCAAAATAATACCTTTTTAAAGTGAAACATAAACAAATTTGCAATTTATTTACTCAAAAAACTTATAAAAAGGGGTTTTTACAATTCATTTTTACCATTTGTGATTTGGGTGAGGAAATAGTGCTTTTGCTCTGAAAACTTCCCGAGAGGATTGCGGAGAATCCAACCATCGAAATCGAACGCCGTCTTCACCAGGTAATCCACATCATCCTCTTGTTTTTCATCTGTTTAGTTTTTCAATTTAGTCATTTATTTGGTTTTTTAGGAGGGTTTTTGGGCGAACAACCCGTGCTCGGGGTACGCAGGCCCACCACTGCGAACCTGCGGACCCCGAATTTTTCTTCATTGGGAAAAAGGTCGGGGTCCACACCTTCCCTTTGGACAAAGTGCGATCCCATGCACTGTGTCTAACAGGAAGGGTGCGTACCCCGACGCAAGGGTTTTTAACACAAAATTCTCAAAAATGGACCAAAGAAAAACAATTTTAGCATGTTAATTGATCTTTTGGCTTGATGTAGGGAGTACACCATGCTAGATTGGAGAGAACGCGAGCATGAGAATGTGGATGCAGCCGCATGGAATCATCAACCTTCACTTGATGCTTTGAGGGCGTGTGGACTGTACAAATACTGGGCCATTCCTGGCATTAGGGCTCAGGTGGATTTCTTACAGTGGATGCTTGATAGGTGGAACGTCCAGGACCAGTGCTTCTTCATTGGTGGCCACCAGCCTGAGATTGAGCCGGCGGACATATATTTTTTAACCAGTTTGCCTAAGAGAGGTGTTGACTTGACCCTGTTCGGGGCTAGGGCGGGTGGCCAGTCCGTCGATAGCCTTTGATTAGAGTACTGCAACAGGCAGTCTAGAGACAAAGGGATAGACATCAAGTACATAACCCTTCCTGAACTGAAGGTAATTGCATTCACTGTTACTCGACTTTGTGGGGCTGCCGCTTTGCATATTGCCACCAGATCCCAGATGCGTATGGAAGTCGATTGCTTTTAGGGCACTGTTTTCAACTGGTGCGATGCTGTGCTGGCCAATGTGAAGGGCCAATTGACCAGCGCCAAGAACGGATGGCTAAAGACTTTTGTTTATGGTGCTATAGTCATCAGCTTTGGCCTGGAGAGGATTCCTATGCTCATCCCACAACACCTCACAGTTGTAGCTGGGCATCCCCGAGAGCCCAGACTGATGCGATGGGTCGCAGTCATGGCCCGTCATCCTGACGAGGGGACTGAGGTCATCCGGTTCAAACCTGAGTTCTTCTAGTGGTTGGAACATCAGGTTTTCTCTATCGAGGACTTTGCATATGTTGGGATTGACTTTCGTGGAGACCTAGACATGGCTCTTCCTCCAGGAGAGCAGTGGGATGACTCAGGTAATCATTTTCAACACTTTCCTGATGTTAATTTTTATTATTTTTATATCGTCTCAAAAATGATAGTAATAATTTTTTAAAATGCAGATGTGGGTCCACAGCGACCAGCTGCTTTCCGGCCTTTCGAGAGAAAGCAACCACTTGCGCCAGCTCCAGCCCCACAGGACGAATCAGTAGAGACCTTGGCTGAGTTGGAGAGTCACCTAGAGCGCTTGACAGGGGACATTCCCGAGACTAACATAGACGACATCCCTCGTCGGCTTCAGCGCTATGTGATTGGAGTACCATTTATGGGGTTCCTTTGTAAGGTGGACCGTGCAGTGGTTTTGTATCAAGATCATCACCAGTGATGGGATGATCACTTATGTAGTCACATGTGACATTTTGCTTTTTGTACTTATCATTTTTTCCGATCATAAGGTGTTTCTCAACCTATGATGAGGACGATGTATTTTTTGACACACTCCTATATATATATGATATCGTTATTACTGGCTTGTCTTGTTAAACATGTTATGGAATGTTTCTAAATTTACTTATATGATTATCGCACATGTCTACTTAACACTTGAGAAGCAATTGCATCTGCTAATGTATTTAAAGATCTTGGAATATGCTGATATTCAATGTAATCAAATTCGCGTTCCAAGAGATGCACTCTCAAAAATAATCTTAATAAAACTAGATTTCTAATGGCGTATACTCTATTAAGCTGTAATACAATGAGTTCAGAATCTAGCCTCACTATCAAACTCTGAATCTCAAATAAAATAGATTCAGATAATAATTCCACCACTGCACTATATTCTGCAATGTTGTTTGTTGTCTGACCGAGGCTTACCTCATGCATAAATACCAACTCGTTAGAGGGTGAATAGATAACCCAAGCTGCGGAAGAAATATTCCGTGTACTATGACAAGCGCCATCAGTGTAACCAATATATGTTTTAAGAGGTGTCGACATCTGCAACATCAAACGTAAAACCAAGATAAGCAGGAATAACGACGGAAAACTCAATATCTAAGCTAAGCACACTTTAATCTAAAACACACCAGCTAGAAGAAAAAATAACCTAACTAAAAATCTCCACACTCGATTTAAGCATAATATCTCTTCAGGTAAAGACCATTTCTGGGTTTACCTAAAGAGACCCCGTCAAAGTCTACCAACTCATATGCCCCTTTTGCTAGCTTTTGCTTGACAACAAAAGGACCATGCCACATAGCACGATTTTTCCAGGGCCAATTTATATTCGTTGACGACAAATTACTAAATCTCCTTCCGAAAAATTTTGAGGGTTTCATTTTATCATATGACCTTAATACGTTTGGCATGAGATTCGATCGCTAATGCAGCACGCGGTGATTCTCATCTAGCTGAGCTAAGTATTAATAACGTCTTCCTCTCGGAGTAGCTTGGAAGTAATTCGATGGCCATTCGCAATGATGGGATTTCGCATTCAATAGGTAGCACGGCTTCCAAACCATAAACTAGGTCGAAAGGAATGAACCCTCTTGATGTTTTGACTGAGGTTTGGTATGCTCACAACGCTGAGGATAACATGTTGTGCGAGTTCGACCGATGAATCCCAATGATCCATCGGATCATGATGTCTAAGACTTTGTTGTTGGCTTCAACTAGACCATTAGCTTGTGGATAATAAGGAGTTGAACTGTCATGACGCAAGCCAAGCTGGTCTGTAAGTTCTGTCATCATAATGTTTCGAAAATGACGCCCATGGCCAGTGATAATCGCTTGTGGAACACCAAACCTAGCAATTATATGATTGAATATGAAAATTGCAGCTGTTTTGCCGTCTGCCTCAATTGTAGGCATCACCTTGGCCCACTTAGTAAAATAATCTACCGCAAGGATAATGTACGCATGCCCCCGGCCGAGTGAGGGTTACAAGTGACGAAGTCGATACCCCATTTGGCGAATGGACCGACGGTAATTATAGGGTGGAGAGGAGCAGGTGGTACGCGCATCTTTCGATCAAATACCTGACAATTGTGGCATTTTCGGACCGCAGTAATACAATCTTTGAATAAAGACGGCCAGAAGTAGCCAGCGCGCAATATCTTTTGGGCAGTGGAATACCCAGACATATGACCGCCACACGCTCCAGAGTGACAGTCATTCAACACCCTTTCAGCTTCCTCATGAGTTAAACAGCGTCGAAAAACTAAGTCTGCCTCCTGGCGATAAAGAGTATCTCCGATGATTTTAAATTGCTGGGATTGAAACCGAATTTTTCGACGTTCTGACTTTGAAAGTTCAGGCCGAAAGGATTGGGTTTGGAGATAGATGATAATATCCCCATACCATGGATCTAAAGTACTAGTAAGAAACAAAGATTCGTCGATGATAGACTCTTCTACCACTGTCTCTGTGTCAGCACGCGGGAAATCACACATCAACTCTGCAAAGACTAAGGATTTCTTAGACTTGGATTTCTCAAATTCCAAATTGAACTCTTGAAGGATAACGATCCATTTAGAGTACTTGCCCCCTAGCAATTGTCTAGTTAAAATTTAAATCATGGGGTTGCAATCGAAAATCACAGTAGTTTTGCGAAGTAGGATGTAGTGACGAAAATGCTGGACAGCCTGAACAGCTGCCAGGGCCAATTTCTCCACATGTGAATATTTTAACTCGATGGGATTCAAGGTCCGACTAAGATAATATATTACATGTTCTACTCCAAATTCATCTTCCTGTACTAGCACCATTCCAATAGTGGAATGCGAAGCGGCGAGGTATAAGAAATAATCCTGGTTGTAATTGGGAGGATGCAACAACGGTGCATGGGTCAATGCGTGCTTGAGATCATCAAAAGACTGCTGAGCAATCTCATCCCAAAAGAATTGAGCATTTTGTTTTAACAACCGGGTAAAACCCTTAGTGACCTCAGCGTAGTTCAAGATGAATCGACGTAGAAAGTTTGCTTTCCCTTGCAAACTTTGGAGTTGGCGTAAACTCGAAGGAGGAGGCAATTTGATGATTGCTTCTACTTTCGAGGGATCGACGCGAATGCCAGCTTTGGAAACAACAAATCCTAGCAATCGACCTGCTTCTATACAGAACACACACTTTTGCGGATTTAAACGAATGCGATAATGCCTACACCTCATGAAAATTGCTCGTAAATGAACAAGGTGATCAGCTCGATGTAAAGAATGAGTAGGCAAATCATCTAGATAAGGTTGCACAATGTGTTTGATGTCATGAAACGCATAAGACATCGCTCTCTGAAAAGTGGCTCCGACGTTCTTGAGTCCGAAAGGTAGTTTGCAATAGGCAAATGTTCCCCATGGACAAATGAATGTCGTTTTTTGTTGGTCGGCAGGTAGAATATTGATTTGATTATAGCCCAAAAAACCATCCATAAAGGAGAACATTTCACTCCCGGCACAATCATCAATTATTTCATCGATATAAGGCGTTGGATAGTTGTCCTTAGGACAAGCTCGATTTATATCCCTATAATCGATACAGATTCTTATTGTCCCTTGTTTTTTATTAACCGGGACAATATTCGATATCCAATCCGTTAGCGGGATCGGATAAATGAAACCTACTTTTAATAGCTTTTCGACCTCTGCTTTAATGGCAGCCGCTTTTTGAGGGTGAATCTGACGCAACCGTTTCCAGACGGGTTTAGCATCCGGGTAGGTTTTGATCTCATGAACAACAATAGAGGGATCAATTCCTGGCATCTCCTCGTATGACCAGGCAAATACGTCACGAAATTCTTGGAATAGGGCCTTGTAAGTTTCAATCTCATTATCTGAACATGAGACAACTATATGAATGTTCTCAACAATTCCGGGCTTCACTGAAATGTCAACGGGAATAGTGCGAGAAATATTCCCTAAATTCAGCTCGGAGTCAGGATGTTTCGTTGGACTCTG
>APFE030911204.1:230021-304156 GCA_000404065.3 Pinus taeda | reverse complement strand
TCGCCTCGGCCCATTTGGTAAAATAATCAACCGCGAGGATGATATACGCATGCCCCCCGCCCGAGTGAGGGTTACAAGTTATAAAATCGATACCCCATTTGGCGAAAGGACCGACGACAATTATAGGGTGGAGAGGAGCAGGTGGTGCGCGCATCTTTCGATCAAACACCTGACAGTTGTGGCATTTTCGGACCGCAATAATAAAATCTTTGAATAAAGACGGCCAGAAGTAGCCAGCGTGCAATATCTTTTGGGCTGTGGCATACCCAGACATATGAAAACCACACGCTCCAGAGTGACAGTCATTCAAAACCCTCTCAGCCTCTTCGTGAGTTAAGCAACGTCGAAAAACCAAGTCTGCCCCACGGCGATAAAGAGTATCTCCAATAATTTTAAAGTGTTGGGACTGGAACTGAATTTTTCGACGTTCCGACTTTGAAAGTTCAGGCTGAAAAGATTGGGTTTGGAGATAGACGATGATATCTCCATACCATGGATCTAAAGTGCTGATGAGAAACAAAGATTCGTTCGCAATGGACTCCTCTGCCATAGTCTTTGTGTCAGCACGCGGGAAATCACACATTAACTCCGCGAAAACTAAGGATTTCTTAGACTTGGATTTCTCGAACTCCAAATCAAAGTCTTGCAGGATAACGATCCATTTAGAGTACTTTCCCCCTAGCAGTTGTTTAGTCAATATATAAATCATAGGGTTGCAATCCGAAATCACTGTAGTTTTAGGAAGTAAAATGTAGTGATGGAAACGCTAGACAGCTTGAACAGCTACCAGAGCCAATTTCTCCACATGGGAATATTTTAACTCAGTTGGATTTAGGGTCCGACTAAGATAATATATCACATGTTCCGCTCTGAATTCATCTTCCTGGACTAGCACCATTCCAATAGTGGAATGCGAAGCTACGAGGTATAAGAAGTAATCATGGTTGTAGTTGGGAGGATACAACAACGGTGCATGGGTCAACGCGTGCTTGAGTGTATCAAAAGACTGCTGAACAATCTCATCCCAAAAGAATTGAGCATTCTGTTTCAATAACCGGGTAAAACCCTTAGTGACCTCGGCGTAGTTTGGAATGAATCGGCGTAAAAAAATTTCTTTCCCCTGCAAACTTTGGAGTTGGCACAAACCCGAAGGAGGCAATTTCATGATTGCTTCGACTTTCGAGGGATTGATGCGAATGCTGGCTTTTGAAACAACAAATCCTAGCAATCGACCCGCTTCTATACAGAACACACACTTGTGCAGATTTAAACGAATATGATAATGCCTACACCTCATAAAGATTGCTCGTAAGTGGACAAGGTGATCAGCTCGATGTAAGGAATGAGAAGGCAAATCATCGAGGTATGGTTGCACAATGTGTTTGATGTCATGAAATGCATAAGACATCGCCCTCTGAAAAGTGGCTCCGGCATTCTTGAGTCCAAAGGGTAATTTGCAATAAGCAAATGCCCCCCACGGACAAATGAATGTCGTTTTTGGTTGGTTGGCATGTAGAATATTGATTTGATTATAACCCGAAAAACCATCCATGAAGGAAAACATTTCTCTTATGGCACAATCATCAATTATTTGATCGATATAGGGCGTTGGATAGTTGTCTTTTGGACAAGCTCGATTGATATCCCTATAATCAATACAGATTCTTATTGTTCCCTGCTTTTTGTTAACCGGGACAATATTCGATACCCAATCCGTTAACGGGATCGAATATATGAAACCTGTTTTCAACAGCTTCTCGACTTCTACTTTAATCGCAGCCGCTTTTCGAGGGTGGATCTAATGCAACCGTTGCTGGACGGGTTTAGCGTCCGGGTAGGTCTTGATTTCATGGACAACAATGGTAGGATCAATTCCTGGCATTTCCTCGTATGAACAGGCAAACATGTCATGGAATTCTTGGAATAGGGCCTTGTAAGTTTGAATTTCGTCATCTGTACATGAGGCACCTATATGAATTTTCTCAACAATTCCGGGCTTCACTGAAATGTCAATGGGAATAGTGCGAGAAATATTCCCTAAATTCAGCTCTGAATCAGGATGTTTCGTTGGACTCTGAGCGTCTTTGACATGTTCAGCGGTAAATATGTATGAGAAATCATTTTCAAAACGATCATCCTCAGGTAAGAACGAATATCTGTGATGAAGATCTTCCTATGGTAAATCGTCTACACAAAGGAATTCACGAAGGTGTTCGTCAGATGACACAACTTTGGGAAATGTTATTAACCCTGAGGGTGATGCGAAAAGTGAGTCTTCATGGACCACATTCATTTGGTCAGTTTTGGTTGAAAGCGGGTCGGTAAAAGACAATACGGCTTCATAAGCATTTTCATATGGACTCAAAGGCATAGCATTACCAAATGAGTCTATCTCAGATTCGGAAGGGACAATCCAAGGATCGTCGTAAATAATGGTGTCTGATGTAATCATATGAATAGATGCAAATGAAGACGATGCGTTGATTGGAGGAAAAGGAAAAGTTCCCAGTAAACCAGAATCTTTAACTAAACCTACGCCAACATCCCTGTAAGGGATGGTCGTTTTACCGACATGCTGGATACTCTCTGAAGAGGCAGGGTCGAATGCAAAGTAAGCCAGCTGGTCTATTGTCACGATCTTGCTATTATGTGGGAACTTTATGACTCTGAAGACCGACGAAATGACCGCTGTCATAGCATATGACCAACTTCGACCCAGAAGAAGGTTGTAGTCCAGAGGGGCATCAACCACCTCCACATCTAGACTAACGGTTTTTCCTTCCACCTCTATAGGCAAATCCTGTAAAATACCAAACGGACGGAACCCACGGCCATCAAAGGCCTTAAGGATGGTGGGGGATTGGTTCAGTGAAGGAGAACCAAGCGATCTCCAGCACTGAATCGACATAATACACGTGGAAGCTCCCTCATCGATTACAGTCCTATGAACAAGCTCGTTTTTTACTATCACTGGAATCTGGAAAGCCATTTGATGAGGTAAATGCAGTGTACTATTTTCTAGATCAAAGATTATTAGGTTCAGATCCTGAAGATCAACAACTCCGATAGCTGACAAAAGTAATTTCCTTTGTGCTGGGCATGATTGCAGCACTTCCAGAGCCGACATCGCTGAGGGTAAAACAGCTAAATCCTCAACGATGTTATAATTCTGAGCCACTCTCGCATGTGGATTGAAAGCAGACTTTCGAAGTATACCCTTGGCGGGCGGTTTGATTACTAAGTCAAGGTTAGGTTTCTTGATTTGTAGTGAATCGGGACCAGGAGCTGAGGTTGATGGGTTAGAGTGAGAAGATTTTGCTTCCTTACCATCAACAGGATTCTTACTACCATAATCTTATGATCAAGTCGCAATACTCACATGAGACATCATCAAAATGGGTGCTTCACTGGTACTCGAGGAAGAACCTATCATTTTAGTCTCCTGCTTTGGAAATGGATCTTTCAAAACAGCAGGAGTTCGGAACCTTTGACTATTTTCACAACCTCGGTCCGATGAGGGCAATCTCTTTTATAATGATCTTCTTCACAAATCAGACAAGGATACTTAGGTTTGCACTTTTCATCGTTGGTTTCCAACTTTTCTGATTTCTCCTTTGGATATTTGTCTGCTTTATTCTTCTTCTTACCCTTCTTCTTTCCACCGTTTTTTGATTTGACCGTAGATGTCTCTACGGCGTGAATATCGGCGGAAATTTCAGGAGAAGACTCACCTGTCAGGGAATCAGGTAGGGAGATGATGGGAGAAGAATTCTTTGAATATTTCTTCTTGCTCTTTGTGTTCACCGTACCGATCATACCATCAGCGGCATGAGATCCCGAAGGAGCAGTAGCGATTTGATTTGAACTTGGAATATCTTGGATCTTCTCGTGTAAAGTACCCGACTGAGTGTAAACCAAGTTAAGGTACTGCGCCTGAGCAATGACTTGCTCCTCAGTAACTACACTGACCTTAGCTACATCCTCAGTAATCTTCGGTAATAATGATTTAACAAACCATTCAGCTAAGATTTGGTCCAGGATAAAAACTTTCACTAACCTCCTTCGACGTCTCCATTCATGAATATGATCGGAAATATACGTGGACGTCGATTGTTTTAGTGAAGTTAGTAACTCCGTGTCATTATCATATCTGACCGGCAACTGAAAATGAGTTAAGAACGATGTGGCTTACTAGCTAAAATTGTAAAAAGAGGCCCGTGGTAACTCAATGTACCACTTGGCCACGAGACCAATGAGTGTACGCTGGAACACATAACGACACAACAGATGGCTTGGTGACGAATGACTCAAAGTTAATACCCGGAACCCGGTTGAAGAATTTCAATGTGGTTTGATCAACTGTGAGGCAAAGGATTTCCCAACCCAGGTGAATGAAAAGTGTCGTGTTCAAGAGTGGTGATAAGGTTTTTTCTGAGACAAAAGGATAACAAATAGGCTCGTTCTTCTCTCTTTTCCCCCACCATTTCTGGCAAGTACCTCTTTATTTTTTACAAGCTTGAGGAGGATAACATATGCTTGATTATAAGCTCATCCTTCGGATGAGTCCAACTTAGTTTTGATTCGAACCCTAAGAAGGAGTGGTCTGTTCCTGTTTGTAATAGAACAGGTCCTTTACTGTGAAATTTTAACGAGTCCAGTAAAGGAGAAACTCGGTGTTTTTCAATTTTAGAGAGTCTGAAAAACTTACGAAGACTCCAGATTAGACTTTTTCGTAAATTTGTGTCTCCTAAGCCCGAAAAAGTATAAAATAATACCTAGGAGAACCGCTTGATCTTGCGACCAAGGAGTACTTTCATGATTAGTAGTTAATCTATTTCCAATTTGAAAGAACTAAAGAAGGATATGTTGTAGAATTTCTTATTGAATGTAATGAATATTGTAGTAGCATATAAAGAAAATTTGAAGTTAGCCTTAAAGGAAGATTTCTAGCAAAAAATCCACTTGCGATCAAAATGTTGTTTGTTGAGAAAGGGTTGATGCACTTGGAAACTTATTGATGGAAGCATAAAAACCCCCTGTAGAGGAGAGATGTGAAAAGGAGAGGGAATATATGAGGTAAGTTGAGATAAGTAAATGATATATTTAGAATAGTAGAAAGGAATAAGAGAAGAGTGATATGCAAGAAGAACCAACATTAGGAAGATAGTCAAGAAAGAAAAGAAAGTCAGGGTAAATCAAAGGGATGAGAATAATATAGTTAGGAGATATGGGATGAGTACAAGAAGAGAAATAGAATTAGAAGGGTGTGCTAGAGAAATATCTATGATATAGAAGATTATAAAAGGAGAGGAAAGGCCATCTTAGAGACACAACATGTAGGAAGAAGCAACAAGAGTGGATACGAGAAGTACTGAGAATAGAGGTATAGGTGATGAATTCAATTCCACTAGAAGTTAAGAGATATGAGTGAGTTGGAGGAATATGATGAAGGTAGTAGTGATCATGATATAAGGATTAATGATGAAGATCATGTCTCCAAGGATGAAGCGAACTTGGCAGTTATAAGAAGGTTCATGCTATTAGATCTAGGAGTGTATTTTGGATTCACTAATGAAGGAAGCCCGATAGGATGAAATAACCTCCTTTTGAACCACCCCCCTTGTCCATGTTAAAAAGAATGGGACAAATTGAAAAGAACCCAAAGTCAAAAGGATTTTGTAAGAAATATTATAAGTACCAACAACACCAAGTAGAAAGAAGATAGTAGCATTAGGCTTAAGTTCTATAATGGAAACAAATATTAAATATGATTTGAACCTTAGAATCCTAGTGTTTCATGGGATGGTAAAAGATGATGTTGATAAACATCGGTTCACTTGTGAAGAAATGTGGTCCGTAAAACATATCATAAATGAAGTAACTAATATTGCATAGTTCGAGACCAATTTTAGAGACAAGGCTCTAACCTAGTATATGAAGAACAAGTCTATTATACTAATATGATAGATCAGGTCCTTAATTGATATAAAAATAGGCTTTCTAAAATAATTTCATAAACCAAAGTTAGAATCATAGTGTATTATAGATATCCGATAAATTGAGTAGCAAGTAGGAGAAACCATGTGTGATTATGACTAGTTGATCAAGATTTTATTGGGTAGATTCTTTTTCCAAATATAGGATGTACAACATAGTGAGTAACTTATTGCAGGACTCTTCCCACATATTTGGGTCCCCCTGACATAGTAGAAGGTCAATTCACTTTAAATCCTTGGATATTTCCATGCACCTGGAATTCAAACTTGGGGGTGGCAAAACTTTAGCAAGATTGGTGCAAGTGTGGTCTCAACTTACTACCATGACAATGCAATTGTAATAAATAGTGAAGGGGAAGGTTATGCATGATAATGTATGGTGTACTATGTCTCACACATAAGGTCACCATCAAAATGAATATTTAACACTTGAAAACTATATTGTGATTGGTGCATCAAACCCATTTCCTATGCAACCACATAAAGAATGGTGTTAAATTTGTAGATAATGTGCCAATATACCTTACCGTTGCATGTGTACATGATTCTTCTATACCTTTTACATATGAAATTTTCGAGAATGCTTTTGGAAGGGAAGCATTTTCATTTATAGACGTATTTTTCAAGATATCATCAAGTAATGATTGTAGTGGAGGATAGAGAAAAAACTACATATGCAATTGAATGGGGTTCATTTGTGTTCATTATCATACACTTTCATTTGAAGAATGCACATGCAATTTTTTCTAAGGTTCTTGCGCCAAGAGGTTCATTCTACAACATAATATGAGTGAGATGTGTAATTTCTTTTGTGCTCAACCTCCAGTTGACATGTGCCCCTTTTAAAATAAAAATGAAGCATTCTCTAAATAAAATAAAAAAACAATGTCAGCTATATTAAAAAAATAAAAATGAATATACCTATTTGGTCATTTTGAATTAAAATTATTATAAAAAAATAATAATCCCACTCAATGTGTTCAGTTTGTTTTTTATATTACAACTTAGTTAGAAGGAGACATAGAAAAAGTATTTCACTCTCACTCTTACCAATAAATAAAATTTTTCAATATCCATGTGAAGTAACATAATTTTATCAACCTTAAAAAAGAGAAACTAATTAAAGGTAAAAATATCTTATATTTTCACTTTTAAGCATGAGGAAGATGTAAAATTCTTATAGTTTTTTAAAATATTTCAATAAAGGACTTAATTAAGTTATCTGAATATACATGTAAATTTATTTACCAATATAGATCCATCTTAATTGTGGATCTAGCAAGCAACTTTCTCTTTAGGGTATTGATCTCCATCTCTAAATACGTAGTACGAATCTAACCATGAAAATGAATGTTTCATAGTCGAACATGGTAGAGACCACTTGATAACTGATTAATGATGTGAACCGTTAACAAGTGCGAGATAATCCACCAATAATGACAATGGATTTCAAGGTTCTTCTAGTACAATTTATGAAGTGCAAATAGATGTGCTAACGTTGAACACTCATAGAGTCATTATATCAAAGGTCAATGATGAGAACCTGTCATCCAAGGTGAGAAACCTACCATTAAGGAATGCATGCCTCAAGGTACTGAAGGTTTCTAGATCAAATTCCTAGATACTGAGCTGAAGTCAATAGGAAGTGATTTGTTGCAGGAGGGCCTACAACACAAAACTAATGTCGAGTTTTGAAGAACAATAATTTAGAGTAATCCAGGACTAACTCAGCGATGGTCGATGCATGTAGGTTTTAACCCCATATAGAAATTACTTGCATACAATTCTAAAACACAGAAAATAAACAATGTGAGAGCATAACACATAAAACACATATACATAGAGATTTTCCCTTGGATCCCAAAATCGGGACTATCAGCTTGATTTTTCATTATGTTCCTTTCAATGTTACAATACATATTGCATGTTGAAGCATCCAATACCTTGGACCGAAAACCATCGTGCCCAAAACCATGTGCGAAAACTATGCACAAAACCATAGGTAGGTCTGCCCACCTAATATAGGGTCCCAAAACATTTTCCCCATGGCGCTACCCCATACCCCGTAGAGGGGGGCTAACCGCCCCCCTCAAACCCCCTATGACCCCCTCATTGCACAATCGGCACAACGAGGGGGGGCTTCGTCCCCCCTCTAACCCCCCGGTTAACTAGGGTAGCTAGTCATGGAAAGAATATAACACAACCCAATAATGCAACTGAAGGCTAAGACTGGAAAATTAATTTGAATGAGGTTGAACTTCTCTTAAACATATTAGAGACATGACATGATGAACTGCCAGCATTTGACTAAAAAAAAACCCAAACCAACTAAATATTTTAAATGAGGTATGGTCAACTAGAAGGAAAATGGATTTCCAAACCCAGACACAAAAGTGACTAAGTGTCATGTTCAAGAGCAACATACTGCCTTTTATAAAACAAAAACAAAGATTTTCCTCACTTTTCCCCCACCAATAATGGAAAGTACCTCTTTATTTTTTACAAGATTGAGGAGGATAACATATGCCTGTCCTATAAGCTCTTCCTTCGGACGAGTCCTCCAAAGTATTTTTAACAAACCCTAAGTAGGAATGGTTCGGTCTCATCATGTTTAATGAGTCTTGCACTGTTCAAATTTTATGAGTCCAATGAAGGGGTAACTCGATGTCGTTTTCATATTTAAAGAGTTTGGAAATAAATGGAAAGAAAACTCTTTCAGTTCTTTCAATGTAAATTTTAACAATCCCAGAGAAAGTAAATCTATGTGTTTTTCAGTTTTTAGGGAGTCAGGAAAAAAAAAAAGTAAACACTAGTGTTCTTTTTCGTAAATTTAGTCCCTCAATCATGAAAAAAGGATAAAATAATGCAGGAGAGAACTCTATTGACCATGATTAGTCAACATATACCCTTTTGTAAATAGTCTAGTTCAGTCCGTAAAAGGGCTAAACTTATACTGAATAGAGGGTTGTTCATTTACTTTTACAAGTTCCAAAAATCAAGTACTCGATGATCTTTTCATTTTTAAGGAGTCTAAAAAGGGTGTAAAGGGAACTTCATTGTTTCACTTCTCTGTAAATTTTAACGAGTTCAAAAAAGTGATAAAAATGTACTCATATCACCGAATTTCAATTTAATTGGTGAGTAGGAAAGACAGAAAGAACTCGACATTTTCATGTATGTTTTACGAGCATGAAAAGATAGCAAAAGGAACTCTAGATTTTCATGTGTTTAATGAGCCTTGAAAATAATAACAAAAATGAACTCAAGATAGGTTTAATTTTTATACAAGCTTGAAACAGAGAAAAATATTGCTTGAAAGTGGTTTCATTTTTTAGTGAGTTTGACATAACAAAAGAACCATCCTTAGTCAATTGTTTCATTTTTTAACGAAGTTAACACAATACAAGAAGCATCCTCTTAAATATTTGTTTCATTTTTTAACAAGGTTGACAGAGTAAAAGAACCCTCCTCATCGGTTGTTTCATGTTTATGCGAGCTTGAAATGAAAATAAATATGCTCATAAGAACCTGTTTCATTTCTTAACCAGGTTGACATGGTAGAAGAGCTATCCTCTTGGGTTATTTCATGTTTATGCGAGCTTGAAACAAAAATAAATATGCTCATAACGATTTTTTCATGGCTTCCACTTGGAGGAAACAGATGCCAAGGGATGTTTCTCGACCATGTATTCCAAGAGATCTTCATCAGAAGGAAGAATAGCTCTCTGGAAGGAATACATGTGAAGAGAATCAGAAGGGGTAAGAAAATCCATTTCAAGTTCCTCCATAAGGTTCCTTATGTCAATTATCAAATCTAAGTCATAGGAAGTTAAGAAAACAATGAGGGGCTCCCTTGCATCGGTAATTGGAGACATGGGAATGGTTTCCACATAATTAAACCATGGTAGGGTAGATACCACTTGCAGATAAGGAACATTCAGGGATGTTGGATGGCTGGTAGTTGAATCAAGATCAATGAAAGAAAGATGGTCAATAGTCACAATGTTTCCATTGTGAGGAAAAGACATCACATGAAAGAGTGTTGATAGGACAATTTTCATGGCATAGATATAGTCTCACCCAAAGAGAAAATTAAAATCCAAGGCACCTTGTACTACCATAATATCAATACAGATAATTTTACCTTCCAGAGTAATAGGTAACTTAGGAAGAATCCCTAAAGGCTCACTAATGGTTCTATTAGAAGCCAAAAGATTATGTGTAACAAGCACAAGCTAAGGAGAACCCAAATCTTTCCAAGCAGATGACTATAAAATACTGAAAGAAGCACCTTCATCTACATTTGTGCACCGCACATTATTACGATATGCTTTCACAATGATAAGGAAATGGGTGGAAGAAGGAATATGAGGCTTTGTCAATCTACTCCAATCAAAGGAAGTAGCCTCATAGCTTAGAGGGGGATCAATGGAAACAAGTGCAATGCCCCCATGTGTAGAAGAATGTAAAGTGAAAAAATTATCCTGAGCGATATTAAGTTCTTCCTCTAAAGGGAGAGTGGGATCTACTGAAGATAAAATCGGGTCAACCACTTGATCAACTAATGGCTCATCCACTTGAGTGATATGTGTTTCACTTTCCAATGGAAGAGTGGGATTGACTATACCTGGAATTAGATCAATCACTTCATCTACTAATGATAGGTTGATAGAAAGTTTACGGTAACAGTTGGAAGTTGTTGCTATGAAATAGTAAGTTTTTCCAAAAAATTCAAGGCTTCATCCATATGAGAGAAAATGTGATTGTGATGAATCCCTTCGCATAACCTACAAGGAAACCTAACTTTACCATTTTTCCCAGGAACCTGAAAATCATTGGTTGATGGATTAACAATGGGTTGATAATAATTTTTTTACCATACTTCCAATACCTTAGGATTACGAGGAAAATCAATAAGGAAGTGGTCGCCCTTAGAATGATTGCAAGGGTTTTTGGGACTGTGATACATAATGGACGTTTCCTCAACATTACCATTACCTACAACCATGGTTTTTTGGTTGACATCTTTCTTATCTTGCTTCTTCTTCTTCTTCCCTTTCTTCTTATTCTTAGTCACCTAGTTGCTAGCATCAAGGCTTTTACCAAGCGAAGAAGAAGAAAGAGAAGAGGACATGTTGGGTGAGGAAGGTAAAGGGTCAACAAGAGGTTGGTGATGTTGCGATGATGTACTCGATTAAGGTGGAATATTTTGGGTATTTGGGATCAAAGAAGTTGAAAAAACCACACCAGTAAACCTATCGTGAATCCAAGAAGTGGCAATGTAGACATATAAGGAGGACCGACATTTGCAAGATCAGGGAGCAGATTAGGGTTCCCATTAAAAAGGAGGACTTTATCGATAACTTATGACATTGATGTTATTAGATTCAACTTAGATAAATTTACTTTTAATATTAACAATTGAAAATCAAAATCCATATCTAAGGTCTGTAAAAAGTAAAAACAAACAATTAACACACGCTAAAAATTCCAAGGATTCAAACCATGCAAACAAGATTTTCACAGTGAAATCACCAGTTTGTTATGAAAACCAATGTCGCAGAGACCAAAGTGAAAAGTAGCTATATATAGAGCGAGTGGAACCAGTTACATTGACAACCTGCTTAATGGGCACAATCTGGTGCAAGTGAACTTCATTTATGCCATCTCGAATGAAGAATACCCTCCAGAAATTTCCAAGTGAGTTTAGTCAACGTCTATTCCAGGCACAATAGAGACTTCCCCTCTATCGTCACCTCGGTTAAAACCCTAAGAATATGTTCACTAAGGCTACCATGTAAAACAATTCAACTTGGGGGGACAGTCACAGATCAGACGTACACGCAAGGGCAGAGTAACAAAGCTCAATCCCCTTGAAAGTTCCTCAACATGGTCAATCTGAGGTTTACTTCCAAGTGACTCACAAGTACCTTTCGACATCATTTTTAGTATGTGTAAATCACTCTACCATAGCCAATGAAGTGGGGTCAATCACTTCACTGGGTCCTATATGATCCCGTGCTTGACTCCTTTGTAATGGGAGCTTCCAAGAGAAAAATTGCAATAAATGGATTTTTCTCCCTATCACAAGATACTAATGTTTGTTTGTAGATTAGGAAAGTTAAATCACTTTCATATTCTAAATCCCTACAACTTGATCTACTGTAGGTGTAAAAGAGCCCTAAAAAATAAAACTTTCTAGATTGATTTTATTACCATTGATTTTAAGAGTTATTATTTACTCATAGGGTAAATGGATGTGAAACCGATAGAATTATGACCTAACTCAAAACTTTAATGCAATCGAATATGATATTGTGATATTTTCATTTCGATGAATTCTAGGTAAAGTAAGGAGAGAGGTTCTTCTTTAAAATCTTAACTCAAATATGCACCATTTCTAATTTTCCAATGCCATTCAAAGCCCTAAGTGCCAAAACATGCAATGTAATCTATGCACAATTTTCTTGGAAACTATGCAAATGTAATCTATGCACAATTTCAATTCATTTTATGAAAATGAGGATTCTAATTATGCAAATGTAATCTATGCAAGAGAATATTCAAAACAAACACAAGATGATTCGAAATCAACGAAAGAACAACAAGACTATTTTCTTTCACCAACATAACTAAAGAACCAATTGAGTGTAAGTAAAGAAAATTGGGTGAAAATTCCAAAGATCAAAAGTGAAGATACTGAGACACAATTCAGCAAGAAATGTTAAGGAATTGAGACAAACCTCTGAGTAATGACCAAAAGAAATCAAATTAATAATTTGGCAAAAAAGAAAATTCAAAACACCCAATCAACTTGTCATAGACTGAAAGAAGGCACATACAAGTCTAAATTAATAGGAAAAACCAAAAACTTTGGATTGGATGAGGATACAACTAAAATTTATAAAAATTCTAGGTATGTGTGTAGATCCTAGAGTAAAACAGTGTGTATACTCTCTATTGCAGAAAGTTAATTGCACCCAGAAGTGCGCATTGTGCTTGAAGCCTAAGTGCGCACCATGGGGAATTTTGGAAAAATAAAAAACAAGTCAAGTCAATCCCAAAATCCAAATTTTTAAGATTTCCAAAGACTCAAGGAAGGCTTGTACAGAAGGTTCAAAAGGTCAAACAAGAAAACTAATGAAGAGTGAGATGATTCCCTAGTGGAGTCGCCAATTTGTTATGTGGAGTTAATTCAAAACACCCAATCAACTTGACAGATACTGAAAGAAGGCACAAACAATTGTAATTTAACAGTAAAAACCAAAAACTTTGGACTGGATGAGGATAAAACTAAAATTTTTAAAAATTCTAGGTATGTACGCAAATCCTAGAGAAAACCAGTGCATATACACTCTGTTCCAAAAAGATAACTACGCAGAAGTGTGTACTGTGACTGAAACCTAAGTGGACAGAACGAGGAATTTTGGAAAAATAAAAAACAAGTCAAATCAAACCCAAAATCCAAATTTATAAGATTTCCAGACACTTAAAGAAGGCTCGTAGAAAATTTTCAAAAGGTCAAACAAGAAAACTTATTGAGAGAGGCGAATCCCCAGTGGAGTCACTAATTTGTTATGTGGACTTATCCCTCTCACGGATACGAGTGATCTCCCTAGACTTCAAAGAAACTTAGTAACAAAAAATCAGTAACTGATACCTTTCTCTAAGCTATGATTGACTGAAAGCAATATGATGATAGAGGCCACTTACCATTTAAATGAAATGATTGATGAAGGCCCTTTCAAAGCTCTCATTCATATACTCCTTGATACTTCAAACATCCTCCCTTCGCTTCCCACAACTTCTCCATGACATCCTGAAGGAGATATGCATTGACACAAAAAAACAAGAGATCAAAAAATCCAATATATAATCATGAGACAAATGGACTAATTAACCAATTATATTCCATAAACTGGTCAATATGCAATCACAATCTATGTAGGTGATCAAGGAATCCTACAAATTATAACAATAGAGATGTAATTGAGAAAGAAAATTTTGTTTATATTCGTAAAATGGAGAATAACCTTACAACCATGTAACCTTTATGTTGCAAGTCCCTTCCCACAATCTCCAACCCTTTCCTTGAATGAATAGCCTTCCAACCTTAATCCTGCAGCATTAGCCTCTTCCAACAATCCTTTCCAATCCTCAGGTATCGGTTAGCTTTATATGCCAAGAATGGGAATTTTGGGATCCATTTTCCATGAGATGAGATCCACTAATGGTGGGATAGGGATTCCACAAAGAGAGGGAGTTGCTCCATGATGGGAGGGATCGATACTGAATAGGAAACCATTAAAATCTTGTTAGTTGGGATAGATACTACCAACAATGCTTCTACACTTTATTTTTATTTTTACATTCATTAAGTCATGTTCGCAGGTCACATGTAACACAGTGTGTACTTATGTTCAAATCTTAATGGTCCTCTCTGCATATGCACATAAATTAACTAGTGAACTACATAGGAAGCCAAAAGCAGGGTTTTGTACCATGGGATCCAGGAATTCCACTTTCTTTGGGATAATTTGGATTCTAACTTTGCAAGGGGAAGCTTCTGGGACACATTCATGCATAACGAAAGATCCAAACTGGTGGTAATTTTACTAATGTGACAAAATGACGTGTAACAAGGTGCACTTTGTGACAAGAAAATGACAAGTCAACTTGGAGGAGCTCTTCTACAAGATCAACACCTATTTTTTGTTGTAACTCTTTCCATTTCTATTAATGCAATGAGTTCTTTGTTTTCCTATTTATGGAATTATGGTTTCATATATTTCAATACCATTTTGATCTATTGAATAAAGTGATTAGATGATGCTACATAAATTTTGTGGATTGTTGGCTTGTGTTATCTGATTGTGCATGTTCTAATTATAGTGATCAGAGCTAGGATTGGAGCCTTCAATTCAAGGAAGGAGTGAAACATACAACAGATTCCAGGTAGGATTCATCTAGTTATATATTTAATTAAATGAAAACATTAGTCCCTTTGTCTTTCTATTGTTCTAGGTCAGTTCACGAGGTGTAGGGAAGATACTTATGTTCACAATCGTAGATTCTGCATAACAGTAATATTTCAATTGCATTTCGCATACACATATGTTTGCGTAATATTTTTTTTGCTATTTAAATAAATTAAAAAAACAATATTACCCTTTTGAAGAGGACTTTGTAAACAAATATAATTGTATTTTTTGAAATTTTTAAAATTTGGTGTATTTTATGTTATCGATTTTTTCTTTAGCCCCTTTGAAGCTATCCAAAACAATTTCAAGCATTATTTTTAAAAGAAATTAGATGAAAAATATCATATGATTTGAAAATATTAAACTCATATGCCATTGGACAGAGGTTTCCTTCATGAATACAACATGATCAACTCCACCACTTAAGGAAAAATTCTACCTAAACTCTGACAGGGTATAAAATAGTGTTGCAGAGAAATTTGCAGAAGGGGAGCTAAAACTCTATGTTTTAGCCCCTCAACAACTTAATCAAGCACTTAAACAGCTCGATCCAATACTTAAGGTAAAATTTGAAATAACTCAATCGAGGGTTTAAGAAACCCTCAATCGATCTTTTAACATGGTTAAATAATTGAACCATAAACTCCCTATTGTGTTTTCAACGGGAAGTTTTAAAAAATAGCTTGATCAAGCTCCTATGTAATGGTTGGTTATGTAGGAGCTCAATTAAGGGTTTATTTTTAAAAATGGTGGGTTATGGAGGAGCTCAATTGAGGGTTTATTTTTAATCCCACAAACAACTTTATCGAGCCCTATAATACAGCTCAATCAAGTTGCTTTTTTTTCCCTCCTGACTTGTGCACATTCCAAAAAATGTAACCCGTCTTCATGGATTCACCCCCATGACTGATCATGAAGGACTAAATTATTTATTTGAACAACCCAATTTAAATGAAAGGCAAGCAAGGTGGATATCCATGCTCAGTGAATTTGATTTTGACATTAGATATATAAAGGCCAAGGAGAAAAAAGTAGTAGATACACCCAGTAGGAGGGTGCAATGAAATCATTTGGTAGCCAGAGTTCTTATGGGATTGATCTTGAAATAAGGATTTCAAGTGGTGGTCATCATGATGAGGATTATCAATGGATAAAAGAAAAAATACAAGAAGATAATGAAGGTGGAAAGAATGAAGAATATCATATCTAAGCTGATGGCCTAGTGAGATTCAAAAATATAAATTACATGCCAAATGATAATGACTTGAAGAGTCTTATCATTAGATAATTTCACACTATTTCATACTCTAGCCACCCAAGATACCAAAAGACTCTCACTTCCATCAAAATGTTTTATCATTGTCCTAATTTGATGCATAGATCCCAGTAAGTGAAGGTTGAATGCAAACATCCAACACGACTGTTGCAACCCATTCCCATTCTAGAATGGAAGTGGTAAGTGATATCAATGGAATTGTTTACTGGTTTCCAAGGACTTCCAAACAACATGACACGATTATGGTGGTGATTGACAAGTTGAGAAAGGTGGCTCATTTTGTTGCAGTAAAATCCACCAATTCAGTTAGCAAAATGGCACAAGTCTTCGTAAAGGAAATCGTGATATTGTACGGAGTTCCCAAGAAGATTATCTCTGATAGGGGTGCCTAGTTCACTTCAAAGTTTTGGAAGGATCTATTTGCAAGTTTTGGGACTGAATTGGCATTTAGTACAACATATCATTTGCAAATGGATGAAGAAAATAGAGAGTACAAAGAGAATCCTCGAATACAAGTTGAGAATGTATGTGATGCACCAGCCAAAGAAGTGGGAAGAGTACCTTCCACTTGTAGAATTTGCATACAATAATGGGAACCAACAATATCTAAAGATGAGCCCATTTGAGGCACTTTGTGGAAGGAGTTGCAATACTCCTATCAACTGGAGTGATCCAGCGAACATGATCCTTGTTGGGATTGATATGTTAAAAGAAATGGAGCAACAAATGCAGGTCATCAAACAAAATTTGAAGGTGGCACAAGACAAGTAGAAAAACTATGTACACCAACGTAGGACACATAAAGAGTTACAAGTTGGGGAACATGTCTATTTGCAGATTAAACCTAAGAAAAGTTCCTTAAAGATTGGGTTGTGTGCCAATTTGGCACCACATTTTTGTGGGCCTTTCGAAGTACTTGAAAGGATAGGCCCTGTAGCATATAGATTGGCCCTACCACTATTGGTGAAAGTACGTGATGTTTTCCATGTTTCATTTCTTAAAATATATGTACAAGATGGTAAGCATGTAATTTATTGGTCTATGCTACATGTGGAACTAGAGGGAGGGTTCCAAAAAAAATCTCTATGCATCCTAGATCACAGATAACTCATGCTACGAAGCTAGGCAATAGAGTCTTGAGGCACTTTTGGGCCGAGGAAGCCACATGGCGAATCACTGACCATATGAGGGAAACATATCCTTTCTTATTTGAATGAGCGAAACAAATTGTAAATGCAATGTAAATGTTGTACAAAGTTGTGTATATAAAACTCCATATATGCTATGTTTTTGTTTTGTTTAAGGGTATTGGACACTAAGGATGGTATTTCCCCTCAAAAGGGAGGGGATTGGATATCCCCTAGTCAACATTTTCCTCCCTTGTAAATAATTATAATTATTTGAAACAATTGAGAAAAGGACATAGATTCCACTTCTTCAGGAAGAGGGGGGTAGGTTACTTGAGGAAATGGTTGTTCCTTAATAACAAATATGGTTGGTGGAAAACAATTAAGGTGTTGATTGTGCATTGAATCCAACTGAAATGAAAGGACAGACCAAAGAGTCATCTAGCCCAACCTCAAGCAAAGAAGAGGACAAATAAAGTAAGAGCAAGAAGGGTTGTGGTGTCAAGGGATGGGTTGTTGTGCAAGTCATCGAGGAAAGAGGGTAGTTAATAAATTTTAGAGGAAAATGAAGGATATGGAGAAGGCAGATGAAGACATGTGGAAACAATAGTGAATAAGAGTTGAGAAGGAACATAGAGGCCCATGGGGGGTAAAAAAAAAGGGAAGGAGAAAAAAAGGGAAGGGAGTCCTTGGCATGAATTGAGCCTTGAAAAGGGAGCACTAGCTGTGGAACCCTTAGAGGAGGCTTGTTGCTAATTGGTTTTAGAGAGTAAGGCTTTCTTGTAAGGAAAAAGGATCCACCATAAGCTTGTGGTTTGTGAACTTGTCAAAATGGGAAAATTCACATAAGTGCTTGTGAGGGTTGTTGAGCCACTAGGAGTGCCTTGGGGTTGAAACTATGATGCTTGAATAACTACTGAACCACCTAAGAAAGGAATTTCTCACACATAAACAACTTGAACACTATTGAACCTTCCTGATAGTGGGCTCTCTTCTCTTGAAAGTGAGATGGATTTCTTTGCATAGCGGAATGTTGACATGAATATGTTTTTTCCTAAATTGTGTGAGATATGAAGAACGTAGTTGGTGGATGAAGGCAATGTCACCTGGTGACATCCTGTTTCAGCTATTTGATTGGTTCAAATCCTCAAAAGCACCCCACTTCAAGTTTTGTAATCTTGATTGGGGGTGACAGTTGCAAGTAAGACTTGGATGCAGCTATCTACAGTTGGGTGGACAGTTATATTCCCAATCCTGGTTTCTCAAAAAGGATTCATAAGATAAGTGTTTCTAATGAATTCTCTATGTTAATGATTGAGCCTTGTATTTTTGGTTAAAATGATTTCAGTAATACATGAGATATGGTTGTGTAATTCATACATATAGGATTGACTAATACGCCGAGTCCCTGTTTTAAGGGCGTGGTGACAATGTGTAATGATGATGGCTAAGTGTAAAATTATTTAGTATGAGCATTCTTCTTCTTATTTGCAATATGATGAATCTATTGATTTCAAGCTTTCATTGCATGGATTTGTTACAACGTGGTAAAATGGAGGATTTTCTCTTCTTTATTTCTTATTGACTTGGGGTTTTATGTGAGGTTCTTCATCAAAGTATTCAATGTTGCATACCTTGGTGTTGGGACTATAAATCCATTTTATCAAGGACTCAATCTAAAAAAAGTATATGTTGTGATGTGTGAGATACAACCTTATGAGTTTGAATGAGTTGACTTAAACTTTGTAATCCATACAAAGATGCATCCTTGTTATGCTCTCATCAAGGTTGAAGCCCCAATGGTCGTAGTTGAACTCTAATGCATGTCCAAATGTTTCTAAGACCACCATAGTTGGGACATGATAGCATTTTGTTGAAAAGGGTATGTGATGCAGAGTGGGAGTAATTCCTTATGAAAACCACCACATTCAAGCTTGAGTATATCATCATGGTCTCAGCCCTGTAAGCCTTATTCCTAGTTTCAACGAGACTTATTAGGTTACAAGAAGATGGACTTGAAGGCCAAGTTGCTAGGCATATGACTGCGATGTATGACTAGGTGCGAAGCAGGTGTAACGGTATGTTGAGATCAAGCAGAGAAATCAATGAACGAAGGGAAATTGTGATGATTTCAGCTTGGAGGTCTCATCCTTGAAAGGTACACCCCAGAGGAAACAACAAAGGTGCAATGAGAGTTATTTACAAGGAAACAAAATTGGGAATTATTGTAGTGGTAAGGGAGGCATGAGCCTATAAAGTCCATCCCAGAGGAAACGATAAAGGTACACTAGGAGTTATAACTGAGGAACATGTCGGGAGTCATACCCAAGCAACAAAGCTAGGAGCAGTAGTCAAGGATGATGGAGGCTTAACCCTGGAAGGTCCACACTAGAGGAAAAAGATGAATGGGTACCTGAATTTATTGTAATGTCCAAGAGTTATTATCGGGGTTACAGAGCTAGGATTTTATCTTAAGTAGTGGCACGAGGAGTCCAGCCAGTGTCAAGCATGCAATGAGAAAGTTGGAAACCTTTAACAAGTCACCACATGGCAGTGGGAGTTTAGGGTTGAAGGAAGATGATGTGGAACTCTCTGACTTGTCAGAAATGTAAAGGATCATAACTTTTGATCCAATGGTCGGATTAGGGTAAATTTTATATCACCGGATTCATCTTGATGAGATGAACACAATAGTGATGTCTAACTTAGGTTTTAATTTAGTTGGAAATATTGAAAATTTTAGACCCCATCTCCATAATGGCACCTTGGATCTTAGGTCATCATAGTAACCATCTCCTTTTAATTGGTGTTCAGGTCAGGATTAGGAGGGGGTGTGTTACACATATGCTTTGTTTCAAGGATTGAATCAAGTGGTAAATCTCCAAATCCAAGAGATAAAAATAATTGATGACTTTGCAAATTTAATTTATCATCTTTATTCTAGAAAATTCTCTCAAGGCATGAGACTAAAAACTATTTTAAATAGAATCCTTAGTATATATATAAATATTCTTAGGATCTGGTTCTTCCATGTCTTGAGGTATAACAATGCCAAAGCAAGCTCATTACAAAATTTTGGAGTCAAATTAAAGAAAAGGGGGGTAACTAATGCGGCAAGGAGAAAGGAGGTATGCTCCCCTACCTTAACCATGGTTTAATAAGGCAAGCAAAAAAGATAAGGTGACCTCCTCCCCTCGATCTTAGAGGAAGCCACACCATCAATCCATCTAGGGCTTTCGTCATTTCAATAAGGGGCATTCAAGGCCTATATGGTTGGTCTTTTCAACATGAATGTTTTATAATAGAGAGAGGTTATTGCATGCATAGATCAAGCTCTGATGTGATAGACTTAAAGGTGAATCCTACAAAGGACAAAACGGAGTGGACATTCAACAAGAGGGGGTTAATTTTCAGAGGAGAGGGAGTAAGGTAGCATAATGAAACTTGTCTTGTCATCTCAAGTATCAGATGGTTTCTCATACAATGCAAACTCCGTGGATATAATTATCCATGGTGGAGAGTTAATTAGTCCTTCAATTCTCACTAGGCGGCATCATTGTATTCCAAGAAGGTGGTTAATTAGCTTGAAATGAAGCTCAAATTAGTGGGCTATTTATATGTAGGAAAATATGTGGATTTTAATGGCATGGTCAATGTCTGGAGTGCTCTTTGGAGATTTAATTGGCTCCCTTGGAATTGAGGTAAGTCTTTACAATTAGTCTACTTGCTATTTCTTTCTCTTTGGAGAATAGGAGATAATATATGGAACATCATAATTCTTTGGAGAGAATGTTATGTGAGCCTTGATGGCAGTTTTAGCCTTTGGTTCATTTTAAGTATGCCTCCAGAGATTTAATTTTCAACAATTTATGTGTGGTTGGCACTTTTCTTAGTGTTGTGTGTTCTTTCAATATATGTTGTTGGAGGGATATATCCTACTGGGCTAAAGGCTCAATCCTAAAAATGTGTTGTAAGGATGGGTTATGTGTTGGAAGTCTTTATGTTTGTTGCTCGAAGGATTTTTCTCTTGTAGTATGTTTGAGTTGTATTGTGATCTTGTCTTATTATCCTAAGTAAGCTTCTAAGTCGGGGCATATGTCTACGTTCCCCTCCTAATTTGGGAAGTAGTGGGAAACACTTTGTTTCCTTTCTTATGTGTGTGGGAAAGTGCGTGGGAAAGTTGATTTTTAAGTGGATATTCTAGTTGATAAGTTTGTCTCGGGTTTTATATTAGTCAGCCCATATTTGGGAAGTTAGGTCCCTTGTTGGGCCTTATGTGGCAAAGCATTGGACTGTAATTCTCCTTCTGGGAGGACTTTCTCGGTTGGTATATTTAAATTTGGGGGGGTGGTGAGGGGAGTCATTGGGTTTACTTGAGGAAACAACTAGTACCATATGGAAATGCGAGTTTGTTGTCACTCTTCACTCTCAATGGGGCTGGTCTTTCGAAGAACTTCTTTTCATTGCTTTAAAAAGTCATACTGTGTACAAGAAAAATATGTCTTGGGGAGGGATGATAAATGGATAGAGGAGAATTTCAATTGGAAGCAACATGAATTTCTTCAGCTTAATTTAAAAATCAATCAATAGTCATCCAATCTAATGGTGGTTATAGAAATGATGTTGAACCTGTAGCAAAAGCTTCATTATTTGTAGGATGAATTAGAGAATATTAGAGTGCAATTGGAAGAAGTGGTGCAATGAATGTGCTTGACCAATAGGACATCAAAATGTATCTCCTCTAAGGCATCAAACACGACTTTTGAACAAAATGACCAAGCTAATCAATAGCATCAACGGGAGGCAGGCTCAATCTCCTATTAATTGAATCATGATTGTTTAGTGATGTTATGTAAATTTTGTTTTGTGTAGGGCACCTTTTGCCGTGTATGTAAGTGGGACAAGCTAGAGTAGCCTACTCTTGTGTCTAAGATGGATGATGTATATAAATGGGAAACAATGGGTTGGACTTGTATTCCCAACCCATGTCCTTTGGAGCTGAAGAATTTTTTTTGCAAAAAGTGTAAATATGTTTTATATTATGGACAGGGATTATTCTTGATTAAATTGAAAAAAAAATATTGTTAATTTTTTTACCCATATATATAATTTTTTATTATTCTTTTTATAAAATAATAATTTAAAATAAAATTATAATTGAACAATTTTTCATGATTTTTCTGTAAAATGTATCATTAAATAAATTTTCTAATATTTATTAGTGATGGATGTATTTTCAACTAATATATAATAATATTTTTAGTTGCCATTCTTGGTATATAGTAAAATTAAAATTAGGTAGCATATTCTTGCTGGAATGTACTCATGTTGGCTTGGCGTAGACGTAACTAATATCTAGAGCTATCGGTCACACCTCACTCAGATATTAGAAATCACTTTCGTATAACTTAGTTGAAGTAGACAAAGTCTCCAACTTGTGATTTAAAATTGACGCCCTGTTTCCATGTTTTTAGGTATTTTAGACGTCAACTATGCTTTATTTTAAGATGTGCGTGTAATTTTTAACTTTGCAAATAATTAAAAAAAAAGTGATATTTTGATAAATGTTTTATATATGTTTGATTTATGAATTCCAACTAAAATTTTTGTTTTCAATGACCACTTGGGCACATAAATTCAAAAACTATAATTTATTTATTATATATTTTTTATCTTTGCAATAGGGAATTGTGTTTGGGGACTTTATCGTATTCTAACTCATTTTATTTCATCTAAAAACTATCATATATCAAATTTGATTGAGTGGAGAAAGTTGAAACTATTTTTAATAAAAAATTCTATGTGAATTTGAAAGCTGAAAATATTGAAGTTTTTGCTTTTATGTTTATTTTTGTTATGGTGTTGTGTTTTGACAATTATCTCCTTTGATGAAATTATCCAAATTTTAATTTGTTTACATGATGATATTCAATGTACTTTTTGAACATTTACATAGTTCATGCACATTATGTTTTTGTTTTGAAACTTATTTCACAATTATTGTTCTTTTAATGGGATTAACATTGAAGTGACTTAAATAAGAAACATGGTATGTGTATTTCAATTTCTGTTAAGTTAAATTTATTGTCTAACTTAGTTGAAACAATATCTACATTCACTATTATAATATGAAAGTAATTATGAATATAATTTGTAGAAGTTAGATGAAACTGATAAAAGTAAATATTACAAGTAATGTGAAGGTAGTTTAAAAATAAAACCATCACAAGAAAATTCTATTACAAGTAGGGGACTCGTCAAATTTAACCTTTGGCCGTATTGAAATGTTTTGTCTCAAAGCAACAAGTATTCAAAAGCATGTTTCCTTTCAATGCATATTCAACTTCTCTTGCATACTTTAGTCACCATGTCTCACCCCCATACAGAATTTTAAGGTGAGGGGTTTATAAGAATTAAATATTTGTGCAATGTTCATGACAATACTTAAAGATTTGTGAAGTGTTATTATAATTATAATTAAGTTAATAGTTATTAATGTTTGAACTAAATTAATTGAGCCAAGAGGTTCATTCTACATCCCAGTGTGAAGGCAACATGTCAGTATGTCAGTTAGTCTTAAACTTGGAGTTGACATGTGTCCCTCTTAAAATAAAAATAAAATATTCTCTAAATAAAAAAGCGATGTCTTCTATAATAAAAAAGGAAAAAAATGTTATGCATGTTTAATTAGTTATCCATATGACCTAATATAATTTCAAGTAAAGTAATTAGAATTAAAAAAATATGTGAGTAAGATGTTTAAACCTCATATTTCTCAAAATTATTTTAACATGTCACATCAATTTCATATATATATATAATGTTAAAAGAAAATATTCTATGTTGTATAGAATAAAATATTCAATGTGGGTTATTAATAAAATATTTTAATATGAATTAATATTGACATGTACTTAAAAATATAAAAAAAATAAAATAATGTGGGTTGATAAAATGGCTCAATGTACATGTTGGGTTGATAAAAAATACACATTGTTTCTTACACTTAAATTCTGGCTTAAGATGAGTCTATGCTACTTATTTTAGATTCTGGCTTAAGATAAGTCTATGCTAGTATACTTTTAAAGTAAAGTGGGAAAAAATAGTATCTAAATAAATCAAATAATTGGATCGTTCAAAGAAAAGTGGTGTTTTTTTTATGACTAATAAATAGAGAATAAAGAATTCATTTACTCAGAAATATGAGGGAAGGTGTGTTGCTTGCAATCTATGATCTTCTTATAAACTAAATATGATAAATAATCTATATTATTTATCACAAAGCATGTCAATTTTATAGTATTCAAAACGCATAGAAAATATAATAAATGGAACTTGAATCATAACAAAACTTATTTTTTATCCTACAATCGTTTTCCCTTTGCCAAACTAATGGATGCTCTCAGTGGTCAATTGACCCAGGGCAACTCCTAGGTAATGTGGGTTTTAGATCAACAAGATTTGGTAGTTGTTGGCGTTCAAGGGTTTATAAATTCGAAAAAAAAATCATGACATACATAAATGAATTGTAAATTAATAATAGTTGATCCTTTCACAAAGTCTTGTTGATCCTTTAACAGGGTTTTCTTTCATAGCTAGCTATGGCCACCTTACTATAATTTAATTGAAGCTTAGACATAATCCTTGGTGTCGTTGTATTGTTATAGACTATTTGATAAATCTATCATCAATGCATGTTGCGGGTAATTTGCTTCGTTCTCATGAGATAAAACATATGCAGAATTATATGTCCATGCTTTATTATGTTTAAGAAAAATGTCTCATCTTAGTTAAAGCCCATAAAAAAAATATTTTTTAATATATTTAGATTGAATTAAGTATTTCCTGTAATTAAAGAAACTTGAACTATTGAATAGGAGGTTAAATTATAATTGAAATATTATTTAGTTTTATGTATAAAGTTTAAAATATTATTTTATTAAATTTGCATGACTACATTGATAGTAGTTTTAGTGATAATTACCAATGACAATTCTTTATCCTAAATATTATTAGGTCAAAATCCATTTTTTTTTAATTTCAGAATTAAACTTAAAATTACTTTTAATTGACTAACCAAGAGGCAGAGGAATCTAGTAGGAGTGAATGTTTACCCCCTTATGATTCATGGTTTGTCTTGAATAATGTTAATGAGTCATGAAGGTCAACCTCAAGAGTTAAGGTGACATGATTTTCCTTGAATAATGTTGATGATTTAGCCCACATTTTAGTAGTACACCCAGTAGCCTTGTTCTCACTATTTGTCACCGAATTATTATAGATTTTGTCTTATTCAAAAAAAATTAAAATAAAACTTTAAAATAAAATTTAATAGTAATTTTAATTAAAAAAAACTTGTCTCAGTTGGATGTAAAGACACTTATAACAATTTAGCAATACCCAAAAACATTTATCATAAAAGTGTACTCCTTTATAAACCCCCCATAAATTGTTTATTGTTTTTATCTTAAATTGCAATGTTAAATTAACATGATTAAAAATCAATAATAATGAGCCTTGCTCTTACTCTTGTTTTTTCCAAAACCAAAAAAATGAAATTATAATAAATTTTTTAAACTTAAAAAAACAAAATAAAATTATGAAAAAATACCCACACATGGAATAAATATTCTAAATACTATTTATTTATGTTTTAATTTAAATATATATTATATTATATATATATTATATATTATATATATATATATATATATATATATATTATTTAAATGTTTATAATGGTAACCTTGTAGGGATAACATTATGTATATATATCATAGATGTATTTTCATATTAATATTTATATAATAGAATAATATTATTTTATTTATTATTATTTATTTATATATACAATTTTATTTTTCAAAATATTTTTTTTAGAATGAAATAAACTCTTTTTTCTTTTAGGTTTCTATGAATATTAAAAATATATATATCATTAGATTTTAGATTTTTGTGATCTATATTGATAATGAGATTGTCTTTTGGATTAATCGCAACATTATACATTTTCAGACCAAAATTTATTATACTTTTTGTGGCCAAAATTCAATGTTGTGATTAATCAGAAAGACAATTTCATTATCAATATATAACTCAATGTTGTGATTAATCCGAAAGACAATCTCTCTCTCTCTCTCTATATATATATATATAGAGTATGAAAATATGCACTGATGTTATAACTGTGTAATTGGTTGTTTTTAAACATTTACATATTAGCTCAATTAAAAAACAATAAAATATTAAAAGTAAATACAATCTAGTATGAGCAATAATATACAAAGTTAAAAGTAACACAAATAATAAAATTCAATTTGTTATATTTAAATTTTGACTTTATTAATAAAATTAGGATAATGTACATATCACATTAATATATATAACATATAAATAGTATTTATAAATTAAGATCCATTTTACTATAGAAATTAACATAATGATTAAACATATTTAAATTTAATTAACAAACATATAAGAATTTAATACTTACAATAAACTTACAATATAAGAATAGTCTTAGCCATGGATATTCACTCCCACTTAATCATGGATATTATTAACTTATAAATAGGCTTTGTTACAATACCATGGCTTATCAATTCCTATGACGCAAGGAATTATGTTAATGACCTAAGAACCACAGGCAGATATGAGTGAAAGCATGCCCCCTTACAGGCTAGCGACTAATCCTAGGTGACATGGTTTTCCTTGAATAACAATGATACGTCAACTTGCATTCACAGATAGCACCCACTGATGGAACCAATTTATGATAGGTTTCCCACTCTAGAAGGAAAAACAAAAAAAACAAAAAACATTTTTTTAATTAAATCTAAAACAAAGAGGTATAACTACTTTTGTGTGATATCTAAACTCTCTATCATCACTATTAAAAAAAAAAAACAGAAATTCCATATAGATTAAATCAAGGTTTTAATAAAATTAAAAATGAGAATATTTAATATATGGAGACGAGAAATTTATATAATATAAATAATATTATTAAGAATTAACATAAATCTATCTTAATTAAAGATCTACCAAGTGGAAAAAAAAAAAAAAAAAAAAAACAAAAACAATTCTTTTTAGATGCAAATATTTCCTCAAATGTTACATTAAAAAATAAATTTGAATCCTGAAAAATTTAATCTCTTGACTTTTGATAAATTTTTAATTAAAATAAATTTATATTGATTTATAAATATTAAAAAAAATTCATCCCATTTTTAATTTTAAATTAAATTATTTTATATATCTTTCGAATCAATAAACAAATTCATTATTATATAATATAAACATTTTCTCACCAAAATAATCAAGATGTGTAAACTTTTTCCAACCAAAATAATCAAGATTTGAAAACTATCTTGATATTATATGTAGTACAATATAAGTGCAGCAGTAGCTTATAATTTCTTACAATCATGAAAGGTTGTTGCATTGATTTTTTAACATATTCCCATAATCAAGATTTGAAAACTGTCTTGATATTATATGTAGGACAATATAAGTGCAGCAGTAGCTTATAATTTCTTACAATCATGAAAGGTTGTTGCATTGATTTTTTAACATATTCCCATATATCATCTCGCTGCCATAAAAGAATGACATATTTATATGTAACTAGTGTCTACCTCTCAAAAATCTTATGATTAAAGTACAGGGAATGTTCAGATCCACTAGAATGGTGAGAGGATTGGTCATGATATAAAACATTTTATATAACCATTTCATAATTTTAAATTTCTTTCCTAGATGCTTTCCAAATTTAATTTCATTTTAAGGAGTAATTTCAGGGTGAATGTACTAGAGTTGTTTTAGTGTGATTTTTTTGGAAGTTTTTTCGGTCAGTTTTTCTGGTCAAATTTCTCAAAAATCTGGTAGCAATTTATTAAAATCACAAGTTTGATCCTGTATAATCGAAGTACCCTGGGATAGTAAAAGAAACCAATTTAAAGAACACAAATCATGATTTCACTTCAAATTCTTTAGCCAAATTCGAACATCGTAAAGTCCAAAAAATCGCACTAAAGACAACTCCTAATAAATAACTACACGTAATTTTGACGAGTGGGCGAAATAAATCCATAATCTTTTGAGTGGATCTGTTGTAGGTTGTATCTCTTTAATTTGCTAGATAATATAAAAGGAAGGACTGACTGTTTCCCGTGGATGTAACCCAAATTGGGTGAACCACGTATATCTATGTCTCTCTTTTTTTTTGTGTTTTCTATGTTTATATTTCTGCATTATATTTTATGTATTCCATTGCTCTGTAATATGTAATTTTATAACATATCATTCTTTATATTACACATTAAAATTTTGTTGCATCATTAATAGAAATGAAGAGTGTGAGTGTAAAATCATTGTCATAGACCACTAAACAAACACATGGGAAATGGACTAGTCATATGGACCACCAACACTAGGCATGGGAAAAATCACTCAACACACAACATACCTCATGTATATCCACTTAGATACTCTAGTAAATGTCTTCCCATCTACATAATTATGCATGTTTCAATTATCCAACTTGTAAAATTTCCAATAAGCCTCTTCAAATTGTTGAACACCAGTATCTCACACTAATTCAAGATTATTGGGAAAAATTCTTACTAAAACCAGAGCTTCATAAAGTTTCTTATCAACCACCCAACTACCCAACTTCCAATCCATCAATCAATCTACTAATATGAGTGTTTGTGTCATTAGCATTGGGACCAAATCAACAAAACCTATATGAGTGGAAGGTTGTTTCTTGTTCCTCAACATCAAATCCTTCCTAGCTCACAGAGACTTCAATTATGGTGCTAGAATCTTCCACTACCTATTTGACATTAATGTCATTAACATGCATAAATATGTTCAATAGAAGGCATAAAACCATAAAGCAAGTGATAAGTAGAAAAGGCTTCTAAAGCTACAACTAGCGAGATCGCTAACAATAGGAACTAATGTATCAATTTCAACAAGGAATAAGTAGATAAAAATTCTAGATCCAAGTGGAATTGGAATTCAAGGTTTTTCTTGATTGTTGATAGGTGGATGAATGTTAGGAGATCGATTTTTTGCAACTAACAATATTTGGAAAAGCCCATTTTCATTTTTTTAATGTTCTCAATTACTTGAAATAATTGTTTAGAATGTTTGTGAGGGAAAATACTAAGCACCATATAATAAATCATTAGTTTATTTTTCCATCTTATCTCTTTGATGAGAATGATGTCGTATCCAATGGACATGATGAAAATACCCTTAACTTATTGCATAACAATTAATATTTACCAACAAGAAATTCACCTTTTTGTCCTTTGCATTAATGGTCCCCGCTGCACAATATGATCCTAAATGAAAAATGGAAGAGCATTTCACAAGATTCTAAGAGATAGAAACAAAATTCCCTACCAAAATATTTTTATGGTGGTTTTAAATGTTGAAATAATGCTCAAATTCAAATTGAATTTGCAAAATCCTTGGATTCTACATTCAAGATATTTAACAAAATGATTGTTATTAAAAGTTCGTGTGATAGAAACAACAATAGTATTCACGTGGATGGAATTCTAGCTAAAGAAACAAATTCAACAGTCTCTAAGGCTTTTGAAATGCATCATAATGAGAAACCAAACTAGAATGAGGATAAAGAATGTGGGAAAGAAGGCCATGAAGATTTCAACTTTCACTCATTACAAAATCATGGATGAGAGATAACAGCAAAATTTGTTGCCAAACTAGGTTTGTGGTGGTTTTAAATGTTGAAATAATGCTCAAATTCAAAGCAAAATTTGTAAAATCCTTGGATTCGACATTCAATTTATTTAACAAAATGATTGTTTGTTCCATGTGACAGCAACAATGATGTTATTCACATTGATGGAATTCCAACTAAAGAAGAAAATTTAATAGTCTACAAGGCTTCTAAAATGCATCATAATGAGAAATTGAACTAGAAATGAGGATTTAGAGAAGGTGGGTAACAAGCCCATAAATCTTGTGCCATGCTCTAATTGCGAGAGCATGGATGCCAAATTTTCGTATTTCAATGACTATAATGTGAACCAATGTCAACATTATTGTTGGAGATGCTTCAGACACCATGTTGCTAGTGGGTCTTGAAGCAATGTGTTTCTTGGGTTTGGTAGAAGGAAGAGCAGACCCTTCTTTGGAATTCATCAGAGGTAGCTAATGGGAGACACTAAAACTGTTTGAAATGATGGGTAAGATGAGACTTCTCATGGGAATCTTGTTTATCCTAAATTTGAAAATTTTAGAGATGTCTTGAATGAAATGGCAACACTAACAGAGTGCAACTCTAAACTCCATTCACCACTTGATGATTATTCACGTCCTAGTACAAAGAATTTCATTGACTCATTGATATTAGTATAAGCTGGAAACTATCTAGTTTCAAGCAATCATCATCCCTTCAAGCTTGTCAATCTATAATGCTCAAACAAACTATAGATTTTGATGCAATGACCTATGATTGGGCATTGAAAACACTTCAATTGAGAAAAAGAAAGCAAATATCAGATTACATTTAGACTTAGCAAAGGAAATCATGCAACTAAAAACTAGGTAACTTATTAAAGAATATATTTATGAAAGATTAGTAATTATGCAATTTAGACTTGTTATGTCATGTATCTAGCTAGAAAAGTTAAACTTATTAAAGAATACATTGTTCAAAAACTATTAATTTTAAATTTACCTAAACACTAAAAAATAAGTATTATTTCTCATTATTACATTGTTAAACAACTAATAATTATGAAAGTTAATCAAACATTGAAAAATAAATACTATTTACCATTATTAGATCTTTCTCGACTTAATAATAGGTCAGATACAATGGTAGGAAGTGATCTCAATATATAACCTATGCCATGCCTAGTTCACTCAGTAGGTATTCCTCCTTATAAGGTCTCTGAGTGATCAGATCAGATAGTTGATTGAGTAGTTATTCCTGCTCATAAGCTCATTGTTTGAGTATAATATATTTGTAATACTTTGAGTAAATAGTGTATTTTTCAATTTTATTTGGCTTTCAATTCCAGATTAAATCTCTTTTTTGTCACATTCCAAAGTGATGTGAGGTTGTTCGTATTAACTAGAATATAGCGTATTTGTAAAACTTTGAGTAGATAGTATATTTTTCAACTTTATTTGGCTTTCAATTGGGGATTAAATCTCTTTTTTGTCATATTGCAAGTGATGTAAGGTTATTTGTATTAGCTCTCGAATGTAATAATATTCTTAGAAAAATATTTACAGAAATCTAGGAAACATGATCACGACTATCATCCCACCAAAATAAATAAATATATATATATAACTTTTTATATATTAAAATTTAATAAATATAATTGAAAAAAGTAAACTTATAAATATAATAAACATTGCATTTGAGTCGTGACCAACAAGTTACAAGTAGAGTACCAATAATTAGAAAGCATTCACTTTACTTTATCTGCACTTCATAATTATTGCTCTCAAAAAGGGACGAGCGGTGACCTTAGGAAATCAATTGAATTTTTGTTGGAGGTGATGGAATTGGAGGTTGAAAGGAGATTTTGTGTTAAATGATATCCCCGGGAACAATATCTTGATGGCGAATCTTATTTCCACCGCTATGACAATATTAATGCGCCCTGACATGCTGGGGCGATAGCGAAATATAACGCGCGCCGTTTTTTTATTTTTCTCTAGTCATCACTGGCGCGTTATATTTGGCTATCACCCCAGCATGTCAGGGCACATTAATATTGTCATAGTGGTGGAAATAGGATTCGCCATATCTTGATTCTCATGGTGTGCATTTGAGGTGTCCATCAGTGCACTTTTGAAAAGGGTGGCAATTTCACTCGAGCCTTATGTAGTGCCACGTGGACTTTTCTCCAAAAAAGGTGGTCAATGACGAGCGTAGAATTAGGAGCGACGTTCGTTATCATATTCGTCCCATCAAGGTCGACGTGATTCTACAACGTGATGTGACGTTGAAAAGTGGTCCCAAAGACCTTAATTTGAACACTCGACGTGTTAAATCACCAACAAAGTTTTGGTGGGGTCGTAAAATAAGAGAGTTCAAAACTTCATAAGGGAAGATATGGTTTTCTAGTTTTATGATATTAATCCATTTGTTTATAAAATGATAAATATTTGATATATTCATCCTAATATATATCTTATTTTCTATATATAGATATGTAATTAATACATTCATATTTTTCAAATTTGATCATTGAGAGCAGTGATGGTAATTTTAAAAAATAAATAATGTTTAATGGATAAATTTGAGATTTTTATTTAATTTTTGAAAATATAAATTTTGAAATGGTCTAACATCATAACTAAGGTGATTATCTATATATCATTTAAAAAATATAAAAACATAAATTGAGACATCACTAAGATATGTTTGTCAGACTGTTCATATATGTCTTAGCATTAGTAGTTGTAATCAGGGTAGGAATTTGGATTTCTCTTTACCCGTCATACAATTTTTTTTTGACGTTTTGGGTCCTTATGTTTCCCGTCAAGAAACGTTATATTAAAAATTTTGCCCTTCAAGAGTGATGTTCTCGTAATAAATTAACCCTTCACTAATAAAGTTTTGATTAAAAAATTACCATTCAATAAATAATTATGTTGAAAATTTTCATATATTTATAGTAAGGAAAAAACTGAAATTTGAAAAAACTCAATTGTGGAGGTTTCAATAAAAAGTGTTGAACATTTGAAATTTGCTCATTTAAAGTATATAATCAGTCCAAGGTAAAACGCTTGATGGTTTTCCATTTCATATATTTAAATTATCATTTAAAGCCAACAATTTACATTATGCCACATGAATATTTAAATGCCTAATAAAATTAAGTTTCATACAAATTCAGAAATAATTTATGACATTACCATACCATGACGTTAAAGTATAGCTCCTTGTGCATGAATATGGAATCAAGCTTTTTAAATTGAAGACAACCTAAAACAGCGTGACCTTTTTACAAATCAATAAAATTTTGGAAATTTAAAGTGTTTCCGGATTATCTAAGTCACCTTGTACTTTCAGCGTTAACAGAGTGAGAAATGGTAAAGTTTCGCCCGGAAGCCTAAAATAAACTGATGCATTGAAAAGAAAGGACTGTAGATTACGTGGAATACTCATTTGAGCAAGAAACTTGACAGGAGAGGACTTAAGTCGCTGTAACACTCAGAAGATCGAGGAGCGGTCTCAAGATCACGAAAGCTTCAGTGAAATTCATTGCTTAATCCTGCAAAGAAAGCACAGGCGGAAAAAATAAGTCGAAAATGTTATCATAAGGTAAAAAAAAAAATGATAAGAGGAACAACGAATTAAAAGGAAATGATAAAGATTCTTGTTTCACCTGTTCTGACATAGCTTGCATCCATTTATTCATACTTGTCTGAAGCAAGTCCATATATATGAAGCTGGACCAGGATTCTGAGTTGGAATCCTGAATTACCCGAACTGGAAAGGGCCGGCAAGTCAATAATTAGAAATCCAGCACAAATTCTAAGTGAGTAAAAAAATAGCAAATTCCAGACGAAGTCGAACTGTCTGACTTGTCAGAATATTATTCGTTTGTTGGTGCCATCTACTCATCTGTTTGGTGGGTCCGCGAGAGAAAAGGCCTTAGAAATGTTGAGGACTCGGAGGTGAGTAGTGAGAGCTCGAGAATGGTTGACAGATTCAGGAAATATCCCTGGGCAGATGGAGCTCCCTGCTCACCTACCCCCAGTCCCCTCTTTGAAGAGGCTGATAGAACTAGGGTTGGTCCAAGAAAAAACAATTATGGTCGAAGTTTCCCCAGTAAAATGAGTGGACCAAATCTTCGATATTGGCATAGCATCAGATCGATTCCAGTGATCTATGACGTACTTAAAACTGAAGGTTGCAACTTTTGAAGACCACTGAGTAACAGAAGGTGCCAAGCCGGATCTTATTTTTTTAAAAACAATACCGATAAAACGAAAGAGGCCGTAGATTTGTACGCTTTATGAAGGGAAGTTTGCACGTTGTTTGACCATATCTAATCACATGGTGGTACTAAAATCGTGAGCAGAGAGTAAATTAGCTGATAGAGGTTATCGAGCAATGGAATGCATAGGATACCTGACAGAGCCAGATGTTATTAGGGTTTTCTTAGATCAAATAAAACTTCGATAGTTCATCGTTATACCTTAATAAGTTACCTCGCGTTTTTTTGTTGCAAAGCTTCCAACTGACCTGCTACTTGGAATGAGACGGACGAATCTGGCAAACGAGATTGAGTCTAGTTCTATTCCACGATAAGTGTGAGGCTTGTAGAAGTGGTTCTGGAGAGATCTCGTAAGTTCGCACTTCCATTGTCTCTTATGCGAAGAGCTCTTCAAGTGAAAGTCGATGAGTGAAATGAGCTCTTCCTTCACTCATATATAAGTTTCCTTCCTCATGTTAAGGGGGTTGCTTATTCATGGCCGACCTCCCTTTATTACATGTAAAGCCTAGGTATATCATACATGCGGCATGCCCCACATAATTCATGTAGGCTTTAAAAGACTTGCCCAAAAAATACCCTAAAAAAACTTGCCACGTAAGAAAGTTTGGTGCGTAAAAACGTTTTGGAAAAAGTTCCAAATGTCAAAAATCCGTCTTTAACTCTTCCAGGCACGTCAGTCAAAACGGGGAATGACAAATTCCAGCCATCAAATACGTGCAAAAAGCCTTATGACGGGCAAAATGCCCGTCAAATTCCATCCCTGCTTGGGACTTTTATATTTTAGTTTTATTATTAATATTATTAATTTTTTTAGAGAGAATGATTGAAGATGGAAGTCATTTTCTAAGAAATTAAGGTATCTTAAAGAGTGTTTATGTTTGACAAAGCTTTATCCATTTCTTAAATCAAAGAAAAAAGGTTAATACAACCCAAAGAATCCAAAATCTTTTAATATTTCTTTTAACTAAATATTTATAAAACAAATTTTAAAAGAAAAAAACATATCCTCTAGATATATTAAAATAGTTAAAGATGTAAATATTTCCAAGTCAAAGTTGTAATATTTGAAAATATTAATTTGATGTAGCTTTATTATAATTTTTTTTACCATGCCATGCAAAAAAATCATTAAATCTATATTAATATTACAAATTAAATAATATGATATTATTGAATTTATAACTTGGACTAATACAATATAATGTGTTTGTTGTAATATATATTAATATATCATGATATATATATTAACTCTAGATATATATGAGAGGAAAGAACAAAGACATAGAGTGATAAAGGTGGGGAGATCGAGGGAGTGTCAAGGGAGAGATGAAAATAAATTGAAGGAGAGGGGGGAGGAGAAATGAAGATAGAGAGGAGAGGAGTGAGAGAGGGAGAGAAGAATAAGAGAGAGAGGGAGATACAAAGGTGGAGGGGGGAGAGAGGGGAAGAGAGAGAGAAAGAGAGAGGGAGAGAAGGGTAAGAGAGAGAGGGAGATACAAAGGTGGAGGGGTAAGAGGGGGAAAGAGAGAAAGAGAGGGAGGGAGATAGTGACAGGGTTGGAGGGCAGAGAGAAATAGTGATGGGGGAGAGAGAGGAAGGTAGGAGAGAGAGGGAGAGAGAGGAGGAGGGAAGGAAGGAGAGAGAGGAGGAGGGAGGGAGCGACAAAGAGATGGAGTTGGAGGGGGAGAGAGGGAGGGAAGATGAAAGACATAGAGACAAAAAAGTGGAGAGAGAGAGAGGGAGTGATAAGGGAGAGATGGAGAGAGAGTGTGTATGTTTGGGGGTGAAATAAAGAGATAAAGAATGAAAGATGGAGAAAATGAGGGTAGAGAAGGAGAGAGGGATTGCAAGATAGTGACAGGAGTTGGGGGGTGTGAGAAGAGAGAGAGGGGGGGGGGGGAGTGATAAGGGAGATGTAGAGAGAGGGAGAGATGAGATAAAGAGGGAAGATAGATAAAAGGGGAGGGAGAAAAGGGGAAGAGAGAGGAAGATGGGGATGAAGAGGGAGGAAGAGATTTATAGATATGGAGAAAGAGTGTGTATGTTTTGGGGGTAATAGAGAGACAGAGGAGAGACAAAGGGAGATCGAGATATGATGAAAGATGAGGAGAGGGAAGAAGAGAGAGATAGAGAGAGGGAGGGAGAGAAGGAGAGATAGATAGATATGAAGAGAGAGAGCATGTGTGTTTGGGGGGCTGGGAGGCGGGAAGCGAGGATCCGGGGTGAGATAGAGAGATAAAGAACGTGAGATGAAGGGAGATATATATATTGATGGAGGGGGAGATATGGAAGAAAACTTCTTGCACTAGATGCATTGATTCCAATATAGATGGCGATTTCTAATCCTATTTAATTGCTTGCACTAGATGCATTGATTTCGATGTAGATGTTGATTTCTCATCCTACTTTTTTTGCTTGCACTAGATGTATTAATTTAAGTGTAGATGGTGTTTTCTAATCCTATTTGATTGCTTGCACTAGATATATTGATTTCAGTGTAGATGTTGATTTATAATTATATTTGATTGTTTGCACTAGATCCATTCATTTCAATATATATGTTGTTTTCTAATCATATTTGATTGCTTGCATTAGATGCATTGATTTTAGTGTAGATGTTGATTTCTTAATTGATGTAACTAGATGTCTAATAATACTTTAATTTTAAAGTGATTGGACTGATAAAGTACATTGATTTCAATGCAAGCACACAAAAATGATTGGCAATGTGCATTGATTTATATGTTATAGTAATTCAACCTATTAATATTGGAGAGTAAGAGTGACAAGGTGTGATGTTTACTACATTAGCTCGAGTGAAATATTTGAATGGTAAAAGATCTATGAGTTAGAGGTAATTAAGAAAATTTAAATTGAAATGACGAGATTAATCTCAGACATATTTAACATATTTAAAATGGCCAAAATAATTATATGTTCAACAAATTTTTTGTGACCGTGCACGACTAAAACTAATCTAGATCCATCCAACACCAGATCTATCATGCGTCGAGAGGGATCAAATCTCTCAAGGTGTGTTGTAGCGACTACAACCATCCTCCAAAATTTTGGCTTGCACCCGATTTCAAAGCCTCCCTTGAGAGTTTCACTTGATGATTGCAGACACTAAGGTTCACTTTGTGAGCTCGTGTGAGTCTTCGCACCCACCTTGCTTGATCATTCACCCAAGTTTTTGCATGTTGATGTCAAAGTCATGCTTGCGACCATGTTCTGGTTATACTCAAAGTGTTTTTTTCGTGTGTACTTGTTGTGTTCGCTATGAAAACATCTGTCGCACTCACACACGGAGTCACAGTCACTGTCGTGCAAGTGTCGTCACGATCGAACAACAATCTACCACAAGTTCCGCGCTTGTCGTGTACATCGTTGGTCAGTCATGTTGAACATGCGTGTCTAGATGGTTTGATTCGTCTCGTTGTCAAGTCATGTGTGTGTGTGTTTGCATGATCACATATGCATCTTTCACTCATTCACACACTCAGTCACTTTGTTGAAGTTCTGATGACCAGATTCCCTTCTGACAGCTGGACCATCACCTCGCCATTGATTCGATCAACTGTCACCCAGAACAATGCAAAATCACCAAGTAAGCCATTTCAAGTTGTGTTGTCCACAAGCAAATCAATCAACCTTCATGCCGGTCAACCTGAGAGTTTGACCCGGAAACCACCCCAAGACTGACTCCCCTAAAAAATTGCACAGAGGTTGCATACCTTGCCTACTCTGCTAACTGAGAAAATTACATAGACAGGCTGAACAGACACCCAGTGCCCATCTCTGTCTCCCTCAGAAAATTGCACAGTTTTTCTAACCAGCGCTCCCAACAGTCGACCAACTACTCACCCAAAAAATTGCGCAGTTTTCATGAGCAAGTCCTCTGCTGCCCAACAGTCCCCTCAGCTCATAAGCTACATAGAGGTGATCAGCAGGCAAGCCTCCCAACACCAGCGTAGTTTTTCCTGCCAGCAGCTCCCGATAGCCGACTAACAGTTCCCCTCAGGAATTGCGCAGTTTTTGATTCCAAGCTCTAGCAGCTGACTACCAGTTCCCTCTAGAAATTGTGTAGTTTTTGCTGCCAAGCTCCTGAAAGCTGACTACCAGTTCCCCTCAGGAATTGCGCAGTTTTTGTTGCCAGTGACCCAACAGTTGACTGCCAGTTCCCCTCAGGAATTGCGCAATTTTTTCTGCTAGTGACCGAGTGCTCGCTCATTTCGTAAATTGCACAGATTTTTCTTGCCCAACCTTTCTGAAGCCCAAACTGTTCCTCCCAAAACCTACACAATTTTTTCCTTTAGCTGAGCCAAACCCCACGGAAAGTCACTATCGATCCAGATTGCCCATCTTCATCACCCAGTGACTCTTGCATAGTTTTCATTAGTAGTGCCCAGATCTTCCATCCCGCCTCATAACCTTGTCACCTCTCATGGTCACTTGCATCCGAAATGATCATGCATCATGGTAGAATAGGAGGTTTTTGGATTTGATGTCATCTTGTCAAGAGTGACTACAGATACAGGTACACAAAAAGACATGGCACGACAATAGATGGGATGAACAAAGGGAGCACGTGAAGAAGGACAGGTTCACCAATGGACGAACAAAAGATTCATGCAAAGAGATGTGCTCGCGAATGGATGATCATCCAAATATGTGTTCATAGATGGACGAACGAGTAAACATGCAAGATGTGTTCACGAACAGATAAACAGACGAACATGTACCTTTCGCGAACGAACGAGCCTGTCAAGCTTACCAACATACAAGCAATGATCAATGTGTGAAGACTCCATGCACTTTTCCATGCGTAGGTGAAGTTGTGACACACCATGAAGACATCCACCACCCAACAACACTGCAGCTCGACATGCACACTAGCAGCAACATGGATGTACCAACATTGTTATGTTGAGTCATGTCGTCCACATCTCTACTGTGGGCCATATTGTCAGTCAATGTATTATAACATGGAATTCCAAGAGACCCACTTGTTGTATGAAGAGTCATGTAAAGTAAAAAATTCATTGAAGTCATACAATCATGAGGGTAGTCGAACAACCACAAGGGTCAGTTTCACCCTTGGCTATAAATACCCCCTCTTTTTTTTCCCGTAAAAAGAAAATTCATAATTTCATAAGAGAAATTACATGCTGTAGATGCCCGAAGGCATATGCTGATACTGTGGCACTCGTCCACTGTCAAAAAGCTAGAAACAGAAAAAACCTAGAGGGTGTACAGTACTGGTACTATGACCATCAAAATAGTGTTCAGAAAGTATCTCCTATACATAGAAGATGTCCAAATTTACAAGCATTTATATACTGTTATATACATAGCATAAATCAAAATGTTCATAATCATGAAAAATATGAAATTAGAGGCTGCTGCCTCTCTGAATAGCCCCATCTATATAAGGCCAATGAAAGTATTGGTATGTCTCTACTGGTGTAAATTCGATGATCATCCACTCTCCTAGAGGATGATGCGTCGCTTATTTCAATAGCCAGTCAATAGTTTCATTTCTTTCCCTATAGATGTGAGAAACATATATTTGGTCAAAAAAAGTTTTGAAAAAAACAATTTCTTCCAAAATATTCTTCAAAGAGTATGCAGAACAAATAGCAGTGTTGTTAAACCAGTTAATCACATTCTTTGAATCTTCAAATACTTGCAAATTTCGACAGTTTTTCTTTATGAAAAAGTATAATAGATGTCGTAGTGATATCAATTCAGCATGGTTATTTGTTCCCGGACCCAGTCCCATACTAATTTGAAAGTAATGAGTTTCAGATAGGTGGAAATAAATGCCACCCCCACAACCATGCTATTGGGTAGCCCAATCAAAATAGGCCCACGGGATTGTTCTATTAATCTGTTCCTGCCGAATGTTCCTAGGTCTCCCATGGCTGTTGTCATTTGGCAGTTCTGCATAAGCTGCACATATAAGTGGATGGAGAAGGTTCCAATTTACCAGTCTATCCTCAAATATAATGTTATTCCTCTTGATCCATATATGCCAAGAGACAAGAAGTGGGAGGTTTCTAGGTTTGTCCGCTGCCGAGGTACTCCACCAAAGATCCCAAGCTGTGTTGATATCCGCCCCCTGCTAGTACATATTCAAATTAAGGGTTTGAATGACCTGTGACTAGATGCTCCTGGTAGTAGGGCAAGAAAGGAAGAGATGATGGGTCGATTCTTCATCTTGTAGGCATAGCACACACCTGGTAAGACCCAAGAAAGCCCTTTTTTTAAAAATAGGATCCAGTGGGGATCTTGTTTTCCAATATGTTCCACATCAGCAATCTGGTGCGAGGAGGAGCTTTTAACTTCCATAATGTGTCCCGCCAGCCTTTTAAGATCTCAGGTTTTCTATCTGCAATGATTTTATCATATCCCTGTTTCGGTGTATATTGTCCAGTTTTTTAGAGTGCCCATATAAGTTCATCCTCAACATTCCTTAATCTGACATGTGTTTCTGTAAGTGCCTGAATATAGCTATGCCAAGCTCTACTCCATTCATTTGGAATATGCCAGTGCTGTTCAGTCAACCAAGATTGCGAATAAAAAGTAGTATTCTGTTGGTCCCCAATCTGTTCAAGAAACTTTATACCTCTTCTATTCAGATGATGTACCAATCCATTAGGTAAAATGTGGGAGTTGCCACAGCCCGGCCATGGGTCAATGCCAATGCGGACAGATGCACCATTTCCAATTTTCCATAGCAAAACCTCTTTGATAATGGGCATAAAATTGAGTATGGCCCTCCATATCACCGAAATACCCTTCCTGTTCCAAGTTGGGCTTCTGATCCAATCAATGATGGTCGTCAGCCAGATATATTTGTAATGAATAACCTCCGCCCAAAGGTTGTTTTGTTTCAGAAGGAGCCAGCCCTGTTTGGAAGCCAAGGCTTGTGCAAATGTCGGGAGTAATTTAAGTCCCCATCCTCCCCACTTCTTTGGAGTAGCAATTTTGGTCCATTTAACCTAGGCAAAAGTCTTGCCCTCCTTGCCATTCAAGAGGAAATTGCAGCAAATTTGTTGAATTCTATGGAGGATTCCTCTCGGTATCTAGGCAAGTGACATCCAGTATACCGGGGTGGCTTCAAGAACAGATTTTATTAGGATAAGTTTGCCAGCTCTAGAAAGGAATCTGTGACATCAACAGTTGATTTCCAATTGGCAATCTTGTATCCATCTGGTTTAAGTCTGAAGCCCAGGTATTTAAGTCCCCCCATTGGATCAGATTCTTGGAAATAAAATTTTTGAATGGCTAGTTGAGATTCCTGAAGTGTACAATCTGATAGGAAGATTGTGGATTTTTCTCTGTTTATCTCCATTCCCATTGCTCTGCAGAATAGGTTCAGAATCTCATTTAGTGAGGTAGTGTCCCAGACACTCCCATTCAAGAATATCAATATGTCATCTACAAATAGTAGGTGTGTCAGATAGAAATGCTCCATGATTTGTAAACCACTAAATCTCCCACTTCTTTTTACTGTCGCTATAAGTCTGCTCAGTCCTTCCATGACTAATAAAAATAGAAGAGGTGATAGAGGGCAGCCCTGCCTTATCCCTCTATCTATATTGAAGGATGAAGTAGTCAATCCATTTATAAAAATAGCAAAAGAAATAGAAGAGATGCAACCCATGATCCAGGAGATGAGGGCTGAGGGAAAACCCAAATGAGTGAGAATCATTTTCGGATATAGCCAATTCACTTTGTCAAAGGCCTTTGAAAGGTCTATTTTGAGAGAGATGCTCTTGAGGTTTTTGTGTTTTATGGAGTGTAGGGATTCCTGGGCTGAACCAATGTCTTCCTGAATGTGTCAATGGTGGAGAAAAGCAAATTGCTCCTGGGAAATATTATTAGATAAGATGGGCTTAATGCGATTTGCAATAATTTTAGAAATGATTTTGTATAGGCAGTTGCAAAGGGATATAGGCCTAAAGTCATTAAAAGAAACGGGGGAATCAGTCTTAGGAATCAAGGCTATGTAGGTGAAGTTCATGGGAGGATGGATATGTCCTGTGATTCTGCTTTCTTCAATGACTGCCAACAGATCCTTTCCCAACAACTCCAAGAAAGCCAAGTAGAACTCCACTGGCCAACCGTTTGGCCCCGAACTCTTATCTTTCTTGAACCACTTTAGAGTTCCTTCTAGTTCCTCCATAGTGACCGGTTGGATCAAATCCTCCACTGCATCAGGTTCCACAAACCTTGGAAAATGCCTTGCCAGATTAATGATATCCGAGAGGTTGATGACTGTCAGAGCTGTAAATTGTCTTTTAAAATGAGTGGTACCCAATTTGGCCAATTACTGGTGTGTAGAGGCCCATCCATCTGGTTCACTAGGAAAATACCATATAGTATTGGTGGCCTTTCTACCGTTTGCGAAGTTGTGGAAGAACTTTGTATTACCATCACTCGCTTGCAGCCAGATGGCCCTGCTTTTCAACCTCCACTGTTCTTGTTTTTCAAGTAGCAACTTAATTTTTTGTTTCTTTAGATTGTTCAGATGTACTTTAGTATCCTCCTATAAGAATCCAAGCCCCTGTTCATCCGTTCGCTGTGCAATCTGTAATTCAATATCAATGAGATGTTGTTCATCTCTCAATTTCTTCCTCTTTGACCATTCCTCAGTCCTATTCCTGAGAGTTTTAAGTCTCTCACAGAAATCCGCCGCCATCCTCTATTCCCTCAGCAGAGGTTGTGATCTTTAGAATTCAGTCACAAGATTGATAAATTCCAGTTCTTGTAGATAGCCAGTAAAGAATTTGAAGGGAGGATGAGGCTTCTTGGTAGGTCCAGTGATTTGAAGAAGTATAGGAAGATGATCAGATAAACCCCCAGAGCCTACCCATTGTTTGTACATGGGTAGGTTACGGAGAAGGTCTTCATGGATCAGGAAGCGGTCCAATCTCCTACCCAAAGCAACTTCCCCTATCTGCTTGTTATGCCAAGTGGGAACTTTCTTGTTCATGGGAACATCAACTAGCTTGAAGGTGTTCAATAGTGTACTCATCTGCTTCGAGATAGGATCCATTTGTGCATGATGCCCCCAGGATTCCTCCTTTCCCAAGGAAAAGTTTAAATACCCTCCAATAATGGTGGAAGTTGTGACAAGATCATGATCCAAAAAAATGAGCCAAAATGCCATTCTGTTATGGTTGGGGGCATATATGTTGATCAATTTTAATAGGAGTCTGAGTTCCCCCATGAAAATGTCCATTCCTATGAAGCCCCATCCACCCTAGGATGAAATGATCTTGACAGCTTTGGGATTAATACCAATAGCAAGGCCACTGTATTTGCCATTTGCATCCAAACCCTGAAAAACCAAACCCAACAAAATAGATTGGAGGGTTCTTGTAATGTTGTCCGCAGTGCCAAGAGTTTCCTGTAGGAAGAGGATGTCACATTTTGTATCCTGCACCAGCCTTTTGAGAGCCAATCTCTTTTTGGGGTTGGCTAGTCCACTGCAATTGTAGGAGAGCCAAATCATAGGGAGACAGGGACAGAGGGCTCAATTACTCTAAGCTCCCTTTCAATAGTGCATTTCCGACCCCTTGCAACATCTGCCAGCACCGACTTTATGGCCTATTTGATCTTGGATGGATGGCCTCTGGCAGGTTTATGTTTTTTGGACCGTCCAGGGGAGAGTCCCAACCCCAAAAGTTTAGGTCAAAGTCGAGATCGAAGGTTGTAGGGATGGGATCCCATCCCTTATAGGGATGAAGAACGAGTAAGGGGAGTGGTAGGCTCCCTGAGGGAGGTGGGGGTGGGGGGGGGGGGAAATGGAACATGGGATGGAGGGGATAGAGCCTAGTGCGGTGGAGGGAGGATGTAGAGATGAATGCAAGACAGAAAACATAACATCTGAAAAAAGTGCAGAGGTTATAGGAAAAGACTCATTACCCGGGAGAGAAGATGCTTCCACTTCAGACTTGAAGCAAGTCTGAGGAGGTGAGGTCGCTACTTTCCACCTGATTTTAGCCTTCTTTGAAGCTCCTTCCTCTGCCTCCGATGGGACCTCTCCTTGTTTCATATCTCCTTTGTTCTGTTCTACCGAAGGCTGAAGTTTTGTCCCCCTCGAATTTTCCGAAGTCACCCCAGAGAGTAATGGACAATCCTTGTATAAATGGCCCACTTTGTGGCATATCCTACAATGAAATGGGACACCTTCATAGTCCAGTAGTTGTTTGCGCGAGAAATGCCTTCGGTGAAAAGTGATTTTTTCTTCCAGCCCAGCCCTGGTATCAAGATGTACTAATATCCTTGCCATGGTCATGATGCCTGTTCTTTCATAGGATTGATCGTGCTCAAGATAGGTTCCCAGTGCATCTCCAATACGCTTGCACACCTGTGGGGTCCAAAATTGCATAGGTAAACCCGACAGTCTGACCCAAATAGGCCGAACTCCAAGCTTTTCTCGCTCTGGATCAAAAAGAGGATCCCATCGCTTCAATAGGACAGGCGCTAGCTCAATATGCCAAAATTGCGACAATATCCATTCCGTGTATTCCGCTCTATGAAAGTGTAGAGCAAACCAACCTCTGGCTAAGACCCTTATGGCAGGGAGTTCCTTCAGGAGGGAACCCCATATCTCCTCAGTCCATTGACACAATCTTTCCACTGAATAGGTCTGACCTCGAACATGACCAACCAGTACTTTCCTCACTGTATCCATTGCATCCGCCATTTGAACGTATTCCCCAAAATTCAGGTTAATATCTGAGTCTATGGCTCTGAGGCACCGACCCTTTTTCTGCTTGTCCAAGCGTCGGCTCGTTGGGTACTCTTTGAGTAGATTTCGACACGGATCCGAGGTGCTATGCTGGGCCGATTTAGTAGGATGAGCAGACAGTAAAGGAGAGCTAAAGCAACCCAACCAAATAGGAGAATGAGGTTTTAAGCTGCAGGAGCCATGATGTATGTAGGATCAAGCAGGGTGCTGAGTATTTGAGGGGCCAAGGAGATGGAGGGGGAATTCAGGGGCTATGTGGCCAGAGGGGGCCAAGTAGCTGTAGTGTGGTCGGTGAGAGGGGGGACAATCCAACACCGGTAAATCCTCAATATCGACAGCCGGATGTTTCCTTTTACCAAAGTGAGGCAGGTGTTGCGGCATGATAACAACAACTGTCGAGCGATGCAGGTGTTTTCTCCAGGGGTCCATGACCGAGATTTTTTGATGAGCCCAAATCTCCTATTCAGGCATGGGGTCCTCCTCGTAGTCCACGAGGTCCTCCTCCACCATAGTAACCAACAAAATACCGACCTGACAACCGTATGACCAGGGGGAGACTGTCTCCAGGGAAAGAAAGCTGTCGCGACAGAAACAAATGGCCGTTCTGCAACAAACCTTAAACAATTTACCGACAATCCCAATGTTGAGGTCAAACTCATAAAATAATCCCTAACCCGCAGTCAAGCCCATGGAGGTAACCATCCTCTGGATGCCAAAAGGTCGCGCACTGTCCGGGGAACCTTCAATACAGCAGGCAGAAACCCTAGGGTTTCGCCATTGTTGCTAGGGTTCGATGCCTTCCTCGCTCTTAGTCACTTCGCTCCTTCCTGCAACCCGACATGTTGTTTGCTATAAATACCCCTCATTTGTACATGAAAGGAACTTTTTCACCTCAGCTCCTCCCACATAGCCTTGAGAGTCTATAATATTTTCTTTGAGGAGTAAGTAGTGGCCCCAACGCTCTACACGTGGGGTTAGTGATGTATGGTGAAACTATGTGTCTTGGAACTTTCACTTAATTCAAAAGCCTGATAACAGGCCAACATGTTTTCACACATGTATTGTAACTATTGTAAGACTAATCTTTAACACTTGTAATGCATGTTTCTTTAACCTGTGTTTAACACTTGAACTAATTCACTTGTTGTAATGCATATATGTTACTGAAAATGTGTTGTATATGCTATTAATGTTGTCTTGCCCGTGTAGACTACTCTCCCAGACACCAGACAAGCCCTTCACATAAAACTTTCTACAACAACCGTTGTACTTGCCCGGACTAATCCGCTGAGTGTTATACGTGTTATCTTCCCTTGTGTCTTGTGACTGCCACATCCGTGTGGACTGTTCCGCTGGAAGCTATGCACGTCTTGTTGTGTTGTGTGTTCCTAGTAGAGTTGGGACTTCTCCCAACTGACTTAGGGCTCAATCCCACCCTCTCCCTCTATGGTGAAAGAACCACTATGTTGACGGTGCTAGACCCACCAACATGTCAAGGGGATCTCCCTGGTAAGAAGTCCCAATTAGACCTCAGTACGTTTAGTGTAGGAGTCCCAGTAGTGGATCATAAAGAAATGCCTTGACTGTGATGTCACACAGAGGCAAGTAAGATAACTCTTCAGTTAGAAAGGGTGTGACTGCTGCAGTGAGTCAAGGAAGGTGTATGGGAGGTTCTAACACATGGGGGGTTGAGATGAGTGCGCCCCTTGGAAACCTGAAACAATACTCAGTTGGGAGGGGAACACACGAGCGAAGATGCATCACAAGCTAGAAAGTAGGTCAACCGACAATCCAAAGTGATGGTTAAACCAATAACACATCAGCAACAAGATTCATATAATTGTAGGCAAAGTAATTCATAAACAACTACGTAAGTTAAACAACATACATCGCTAAGAAACCAGAACAATCCAACTACAATAACAACATATGCATGAAAATGTGATGGCTCTTATTATATAAAGAAGTGTAAGTCCCAATCATACAATACATCCATGTAAACCTGCTAGCCCCAATAGTGGAATGTTATAGCCACATCCACCTGCTCCTCCAAAGAGATGAACTAGCTCCTTGCAGTGGAGAAGCCAAGGCGCGTTATTGTTTTCTCCAAGATGGTCTTATCATAAGCTTGACTGACTAAAAGCCTATACAATGAGTTATGAGGGACTGTTTATAGCAAAGGGTAGGGTGGCCCTTGAAATTCCCCTTTGTGACTGTTCAACTACCCTCATGACTCTTCACCTACTCTATGACTGTTACATCAACTATTGAGACTTGACTTACACTTGACAAGACTCAACATTACAATGCACATGTACCCATATGAACACAATGGCTTGGGAAAGCTAAGCTAGACATCACTCTGACTTAGACAAATATAGAAGTCCAATTGCTCAACATCCTCATGCTGATCAATAGTAACATATTGATTCCAAGCTCTGTAGTCCTTGATAGTGTCCATGTGTTCCGCGGTGAAATTTGTCTGAAACCTGACCTTTGCCTCCATAACATCCGGGTACACTTCTCAGGCTCCTCTGTCCAACTCGTCTGAAAGCATGCACATCATTGTTTCAATGTGGCCGGACCAGTAACATACTTGTCCATGACGTCTGCATTGACAGGAAAGTCTGGGCTAATGGCGATGCGCATCAACTTGTCGAAGTACGAGTCAAGCTAGTCAGACCTGCTTCTTTGTCTTCACCTGGGTGAGAGTCCCGATTGATGGGATCGCATGTGTGTGCAAAACAACATCCACACTCTTGAATACTTGTGCATAGGAGGCTTGTATGCTAGTGATGAACTGCGGGAGATCTTCATAATTCCAAATTTGACTTCGAATATGTGCCTTTAGCTCGACCGCATTAACCCTCATCATCTTAGGCAAGTGACGTGGGGCTCCCTTGTATTTCATCATCCATGTTTGCATGTCATCAACAACAACATGCATGTTCGTCAAGATGCATTCTCTTCTAGCACATCGCTGCTGCCATCCATTGAGATGGACGATTGCCTTGTGCACGGTACCAAACTTGGAGTACAATGCTACCATAATTGTGTCAAGGGACAATACTTCATCTAGTATTGCCTTCTTCAGTTCAGCTCAGGCATACATTGTCACCAAGTCTCCTCCTTTCTTGGCCATTTGTAATTCCTTTGCCATTCACTCATTCTCAACTATTAGGAAGCGAACACTTGAGCTAGTGGCTTCAGCATACACTTTGGTTCCATCGGCCAGGGCAGCTGGATGTTTGCACACATCAGTCACGATCACTTATTCTTCGACTTGCACAGGAGATGTTTGATCCTCCAGAGTTGACACTCTGCGAGACTGCACAAGTCTATGTTGGGATTCATTAAATGAGATGTTGTGCATCTCTTCTTTCGGCTGATCACCAAGGATCTCAATGCCTCCTTGGTCATCCAAGAATTTCTCATCATCTGGATTCATTGAAGCAGGTGAGTCGACCTCTTTGTGGTGAGGCATGAAGTCAGTGTCCAGTTCCAACTCCTGCTACTCCATGTCTGCATCTAACTATTGAAGTTCATGTTCTATCTCATGAGCAAAGTATTGCCCCTTCGATGGTTCACCCTGTTCACATGATGTCAGCTATTTAGATAATCAACTACTTGTATGGGCACTGCTTCATTTGTTTACACATGTTGCGCCGCCTACTGTATCTATTGTTGTTTCTCTTCCCTCTCCTATTTGCTTAGCTCTTGTTCCTTTCGGAGTTGCTCCCTCAGCTCATGTAACTCCTTCTCTGCTTCCTCCATTCTCTTCTTCTCTTTCTGGCTTTGCATGATTCGCTTGTCACACTGCTGCCTCTTTGCCTCTATAGCCATAGATGCTTTCTCTACAAGTGGATCTACTCAAAACTTGAAGCTTTGCTACTCCTCTATGAGATCGACAATCTTCCTCTTCCCTTTTTCGTGCACTGGTATGCTTGGCTTTGCTACCACTAATTCTACTGCTGCTACTGCTGGTGCTCTCCGTGATGCTGCTTCACATTACTTTGCTAAGCACTCCACAATGAATCTGATAGGTTCATTAGGTCTGGAGAAACTTTAGCAATATCTCCATGGGTCCTCCTCGGCCCAATGAAATGCCCCGTAGATCTAGTTGAACTGAACTCTCGTGCAATGATCTTTCACAATGAAATGTGGGTCATACAGATTGTAGCTTCGGAGGTCGAACAAGTACTTCTTCATCAGTTTTGCTTCAACATCCACTTGCTTCATACTCTGGATCTCATATAACCCAATTTGCAAAGATCAATGTGGAAAAAGTCGAAGTCATAATTATCAATGTGGAAAAAGTTGAAGTCGGAATTACAGCAAGGGTCCAAAAGTTGAAAAACTCGTTAAAAAAGTCGGCAAAATTAAAAAAACACAAAAATATTCATTTTCTTTTAATTTTTTTTAACATCTAGAGTATTCACAACATCAAATAAATGAAAATCCACATAAACATGTAAAGAAAGCTAATATATAATATGTATATGAAGTCTAGTGCTACATCACATATCAAAATAGTGAATCAACTCCTGAATCTTGAGTTTTGTCAGAGTCTCAACTCTTAAGATAGCAGACTTTTTCGGTCAACTCCCGATAAAATCGGGCATATAACGAATAAATCACAATTTTTTTTTTTTGTTTCTGAAAAAGTCTGCAAAAAATCGGAGGATTAAATAGTTTTGTTGAAAAAATCGCAATTTTAGAATTTAATCCTGATTTTTTGCATACTTTTTCCACATTAATTACTTCATATGAAATCTGCGATTGAATTGAGGGTTTGGCCCTTGAATCTGTGATTGAATGGAGAGTTCTTAGGGCTTGAAAGACTTCAATTTTGATAATATTTTTCTTTCTCGGATGAGAACTGTGTATAGGAATTTTCAAAATCTCCTATCATTGCTTGAACTCTATGAATGAGTTGATCAAGAAATTTTCTTGTGGAGACATTCGGCAATGCAAATTTCAAATTACAATGGTGGAATCCCCACCACTGTTACACATGCTATTTCCCCAAAAATCTCCTATCATTGCTTGAACTCTATGAATGAGTGTAGCAAGACTCGCTTGAACTCTACAAGACGAATTTCTTGTGGAGACATTTGACAATGCAAATTTCAAATTACTATGGTGGAACCACTGTAACACATTTTATTCCCGCTTCCCTAAGCAGTTCAAGGCCTTGATAAACTGCCAGTTCCTCTTTCTCACCATTTGTGGCATGACCAAGCCTGTAGGCATAATCAAGTCCCTGATTTTCATTGATCCAATGTGATCACTGCCACCCCTGCTTCCTCTGTACACACTTTTAGTCTTTCTAAATGGTTAGTAGTTCACTTCGACTCCTTATAACTCAGTTTTAGTCAACTAACCAGAAACAATTTACTCTCTTACTCCAAAATTTAATTAATTTTATTAATTATATGCAGAAGTAACAAATTTGTATATTTAGATGTTTTGTATTCTTGTCCTAATTTTTAGGTCACCTTAGTATAGATTCGAAATAGTGACCATAGAGTAAACACGAATAGCTCTGTCATATATGTGTAGGTTTCACGTTTTGTGAGAGTGCCCAATCTACTGTTGCTTTTTATTTGGGATTGAATGCAAAAATATAATTTGAAATATTTTTCACAGTTAATGCTATAATGCTTTTGTATCATGGTTAAGAATCTTAATATAAGGTGTTGCATAGTTAAGAAAATTAACATAAGATTTTGAGGACTGATCTGCAATTGGAGAATGGGGCATCCAATTGGCCAAGGGAAAAAGTATTAATCTATCTGCTACTAGTTGCAGGATAGCTAGTTATATGCGAACAATGAAATTTTAAGTTAATCCTACATTTTAGAGAAGAGTTGTCAAACAGAAGTTTGTGGGGTCTGTTAAATTCGAGTGTTGTTATTGCCCCACCATTGTTTGATTCTGCCAAGTGATATGTTTGCTGATTCCTTAAGTAATCGCAACTTCTCTTATTTTTACTGTGTTGTGTTGTCTTAAATGTGTACCATTCAGTACGGTTCCATATGTCACAAAAATGTGCATTTTTACTGTGTTCTCTTGTTTTAAATGTGTACTATTTAGTACGTTTCCATATATCGCAAACACAACTAACAACAAAAATGTCTAGATTTGTGTAGATCTTCTAATTTCAGACTAATTTCTGAACTTTAATTAGGAATTTTGCAACGATGTTTATATTATCATGCACCTCCTACACATTAAATCTAAGGTCATTATTTATATTATCAAGCACCAGGAATGGTGAAGATTACAACAGTCTATTTTGAGGTTTCCGATACAATCCAATTAACCCATTGTAATCTCATTATGATAACAATTAGCCAGAAGTTTAGTCCTAAAATCCAATACGACAAAGCTTAAGTTTGTCCAATAATGATTGTACATACTGGGAAAAGAACATTACTGCCTACTAGCCTTGTTGGTTTCTTAAAACTAAATAAATACCCAAATACCGTTGAATCTTATTTGGAAACTAATTGATGATTTGGTAGGAATTTGGAACTCTGTCTTTACACTGGGTACGCACTAGGGATGAGCTGGTTGGAAATCTGAATATGTTTGCTTGCTGGCACTTGAAGGCAAGGTCTGGAGTTCTTTTCCCTTTGGTGATAGTAGTTAATATTGTTTGCACATATTCCCCTCAGTGATATCATAATTACTACTGTTTACATCTTTTTTGATTGCTATCACCTAAAGGCAAGGTTGGAGTTCTTTTCCCCTCGGTGATGGCAATTTTAATATTGTTTTACATGCCTTCCCTGTCAGTGATGGTAGATATATTCATCCTTTGGGTAGGGATTGAAGATCTATCCTACTCCATAGTACTCACTTTGAATGGGGAGATACATGAACCTTGTACCTCATAAACTTGACCAATTAATGACTCTATGGTGATCAAATTCTGGTAAGCCTCTAACATAGGGTGGAGTCTGGACTCTGGAAAACATATGTATGCATGCTTTATACATTTACCATTACTTCCAGTGCTTCTATGGCTTCTTTGCTTAATAAATGTCATTTTGACCATCCTTAGGGAGAACTTAGCACTTAATTTTAATAAAACATGTAATTTATAATTTGGATTTTTGGGCTTATATGGAGGATATATCCTAAAAATACTAAAATGATAACACTTTCTAAACTCTTCAACACTTTCCAAACACTTCAACCTTTGGCTCTCATGGACTTGAGTATACAATTCGCATAATGTTGCATGTTGTCAGCTAAGTTTGCAGGTTGATACATGTTTGGTGATCTAGTTGCAGGTTTTTTTGAAGTTTTACATCTTTTTATCCTTTTTTTTCAAAATAAAATACTTCGCGGAAAACTTTCTAAGTCCTAAGTACTTTCCTATGATCTGTGAATGGTAAATGAGGTAAACGTTGATCCTGATTCTAGAGTGATTCTGGAGCGTAATATAAATAGGATCAAGAAAGTCGAACTTGTAACCTCTCAAATTTGGGAAAAGATCTCATGTTTGGTTCATCTTGAACTAACCCCTGAGGCTCTACGTTCTTCTACTCGTAAAGCAAGCATTCACAAATTTAGCTTTTCAGGTTTTTCAATTTTCATATCTTCATTTTTTGGTTTATCAATTTATGTTAAACTGCTCTCATTATGTTTCATCATTTTTTTCTTCTATTTGTCAGTGTGGCATGAATCTGGTAAACCTTTCCACTTGACTAAATAGAGTTTATAAATTGATGGACATGTAATTGGTCATTCAACGTTGCCTTGGTTCATCATTTGACCTTGTGTTAGATATATAAATGTTTGAAACATTGAAATTTTAAGTGATGTATATCGATGATTGCCTTGTCATTAGAATTTTACATGGTTCAATTTTCTTTTTCTTTTAAGTTTTAACTTATCTCTTTTGCTTTTGACTTTACTTTGTTGCAGAAACCTTTAGGAAATCACTCCTCTTAGATGTACCATCACTTACTTTAATGGGAATACCTTTTTATTTTTATGAAAGGCTACCTATTTATTGTGCTTGAACTATTTGACACCTTTGCTGACCTATTCATATTGGTAATTCCACTAAGTTCACAACTCTGGATGATAAGGAGGGGTGGTTTTCTTATACTTTGTTGACACCAGTTAAATTTCATTTTGTCTATATGCTCTCCAGAATTTATCTGCAACATGTTTTCAGAACTTTATTTACCATGTTTGTTGTACCATCGATTTCCAAGTGGGAAAAAATGTACCAATCACTTTGAAAATAAATATACTTATCATTTGTAATTGTTTTGTGCACTCCATGCAAATGCACACTATCCTTGACCGAAGAAAATAAGTCATTACCTGTATGTTTTGAGATCGTTCCGATATAAAATTTTCGAAGATTTCCAACAAACATTTGTCTCCTATTGAAATGGGTGGTTGAATTATTTTATGCAACACTCCCCTTTAATTATAAAAAACAAAAATTTAAACTAAGATATTTTCTGTTTCGAGTCTAAGCTCCTTTTCTTTTCTTCATTGCTTTAGCTTTGTCTTTTTGTTGTAAGCTTCAGATTTCAGTGTCTTTATTGGCTGGTGAAACTATTCGATTCTTCCAAGTTGTCCATGCATGTCCTCTATTTCTTCAAAAATTGGCTTGTATGTAAACGACTACCACATGTCACCTTCCATAGCTTGCTCTTCATCAATTTGTTCCAAAATAAATCATAAAAATATTTTGTCTCTCCAGGACACTATTGCATGGAAATTTCATTAACATTTTTATTTTCTACAACATCCATGTTGCCTTCAACATTCATTGTTGCAACTTCTATGAAAACATCATTAACACATGGTGTTTCAAGCCATGTTTCAAGAAGTTTTAGTGTGAGAGATTCTCAATGAATACATCGACCTTTTTTTCAATGAAGATAAGTTATTGTAGCATATGCCGCTAATCAGTGCCAACGGCATGTCCGTGTTTATTTCAAAATGAGTTAATGTATCTAACATCATCTACAATATAATCTAAAAGATAACCCATCGATCATAACAAACCATAGCAGCTAGATTCTTTTAATGTCTTAAAAAAACCAATGGATGCAACTTTGCAAGAGAAAAATGACATTGCCATAGTAATATAAATCATAGCAGAGATCTTCATTCATATATATATAATGAGTATGTACTATAGAGATTTATTTATCTCAATGATAACTTGAGATTCTTCCAGTTATGACAAAAGAGTAAAATATTTAAAATAGAACATAGACTATAGAAATTTATCTGAATGATAACTTGAGATTCTTGAGATTCTTATCCCACGCTGCATACGATTTCAGTGTATGTAAATGAAAAATTAATAGATCAATTTAATCTTAATTTTGACGGATTTGATTACCTATTCTTCCCAACTCTATGCCTTATGGCGTTTCCTTTGCAACATAAGGTGCAAATGCTAGTATGAATCCTTCTATCTAACTCACTCATTAAAACACTATAATACCTCTCGCTAAACTTCAACTTAGTATCAAATACCCAAAGAAACTATGACCATTATAAAATACATACATAAATGATAATCAAATATTCATTTTTTATATTATATTTAACGTATCAAATTGTTAACATTATTTAATTTGTAGGAGACCATTCCTAATATCTAACATACTAAACAACACAAATAGGACTTTATATTTATTTATACCATGCATAACACTCACCAATCTCTAACATATGAGATAACATCAATGGGGCCTTATATTGAACAACCCAAAAAAAACATGTGTACATAACCTCAGATTATATTTCTTTATATCATTTTTTTTGTAATATCCATCCCCTTTTTCTATTAGTAGTCAAAAAGACAAGATTACATTTGATATGCTTTAGAATTCCTTGTTGACCTGGTCATAAGACCCGCATCTTACTGACAGAAAACCACATGTGTATAATTCATAACATCCTGATTGACTTACATACTCAAAAATCCAAAAGATACTACTATTCAACCCATAACATATTGAGAATATGAACCGAAGAGAGGGAAACATGATGGAGCACATACATATAACATAACTAATTGTAATGTCATATAAACAAAAAACAATCAAACCAAAAATAACCAGAAGACGTTATGTATTTAGTCATCTAGTATAATGACCAGGAGATTTGGAGAAGGAGATACAACAACCATGTTCAGTGGAGTTATATTGATGACCGCCTCCCCATTCTAGGGAGCCACTGAGTCAGAATCAGAGTTTGTGACTATGTAACACTCCATCTTGTTTAAATGAACTTTTATCTCGTCCATATCATAGTGAATCTCCCTTCGGGTCCTCTTAATGTCCTCTTGTCCAACAAATAACTTGCAATTTTCTACCTATTTATGTCGTAACATCATGTGGATAAGGTTTTCCATTTGCCTATGGGTTGAGATAGAATGGAGGAAATATAAATGCCTCTTCCACCACTTGTCTGGATCAGGAACCAATTGGTGTTACCCTTGCAGACAATCCTAAGTCTGAATGGTACATACATTCTCCAAACTGTTCTCATACCAAGTTGTGAATTTCCTTCGAATTTCAAGAGGGATTGAGTCAAAAGTGTTTGCTACCAATTCCCACCCAAAAAGGCAGCGCTTCCTAGAGTGGGAAGCCCCTGGTGTGACACATCTTCGAGTGAGAAGGCATTGGGGCGATGCCATGCAATAGTTATACCTGCAAAGAGTCGTGTGAAATAGAGATTTAAACTTCCTACTGACCTGATGACACTTCCGTTGTGAAGAAAGACAGACTACTATGACCCTATCGACTATGAGATACTTGATGAAAGGACCATATTTGGAAATGAATACCGGGAGAGTGATGTCATCAATATACCTGCACCAAACTGCACCTATAGAGAAATAGAGTCTAAAGATATTATGAACTTGAGAAGGCAAAAGAGTACCCCTATGCGATGTTAGCCTCAGTGTCATATGTTAAAACAATTCTAAGTCCAAATAATTAAATTAATTAAAATCATGAAAGTTAGGATTTAATCCTACCTTTCTAGATTGAGTTTGTTCCTCATGGTTAGGAGTCAGTTTAGGTTTAGTTTGTTGAGAGATTCTCTCCAACTAGTTAGACTCCTAGATCCGCCCAAAATTGAATAAGACGACTGACAAAATTACAGTTTAAACACATAATTCAAGTATTTATTGAAACCAGACCAAGAGCGCACCACTATACCAAACTCCAACAACCAAGACAAGACAATTGAAAGATACTCTTGATGGCTCAACTAACTGAACGTATGCGGAGGAAAAAATGAACACAAACTCAAAGGAAGGGCCAGACGAGGAGCTATGCAAGAAACATACGAAAAACATGTGAGGCCAACACTTACACCTTGACGACTTCGTGGAGAAATACTAACTATTGTGTTGTAGTGTGAGCATAAAACTTTGCCTAAATCCTTTGCATAACCCTTTACTATTGGTTCAACTGTGGAGAACAAAAAGATATAAGTGAAGTGGATGGATGCCTTAACCTTATGGTAGACATTTTCCCACAACCCTAACCCATACAACTATGTTGTGAGACATAAAAGTAGCAGAGAATATAATAGAGTGCAGATAATATGAGCAATACTAGCTCTTTAACAATACAAAAGTCGCCACCTTAAAATAACAAAGGGAGTTGTCTAGTGCGACTTTTTGGACTTTTCAGTGCTAGAATCCGACAAAAAAAATTGAGTTTAAATCTTGATTTGCGTTATTTAAAATGGGTTTTTAACTGCATATTTGGATTTAACACCTTGAAAAACCCCTAGGAAGCTTTGATTGTGCAGGTATTACCCATAAAACTTGTGATTTCAATAAAATGTTGTCGGATTTTAGAGAAATTTGATCGGAAAAACCCATTGGAAAAGCTTCCAAAAAGTCACACTAAAGACAACTCCATAACAAAATATATTCACCACATCGAGTTTTTAGACAATAAGGTGTAAATTACCTACCCAACACCTATTTATATGGAATGCAAAACCCTGGTAAAGGGAGGAAACCTAAAACTGCTAAGTGAAATCCTACTTCCCGAGATTCACCATCCCAAGGACCTGTATGATGGCAGCTCTAATGTTGCGAGATCTTCTGTTAGATGTCATCCAAGTCTCGTCCAATCTCTCTATCTCTTGCATCGCCTCCATACCTGCGACATAATAGCACATGAAATGTTTTTTCTTGTGGAGGAAGGCAAACTCTCTGCCCTCTTACACTGTGAATTTAATGTCATCCCCCTTGCATTTTACGAACGCCATATGTGAAATAAATCGATGCCATGTGTGGATAATAATCAGTAGAGGCCAGGCTTTAAAATTGATGCCCATATGCACGTTTTCACGGTTTTTACCGGTAAAGTACAATTTAATTTAAAATAAACACGTCATTATCAACTTGCTAATAATTTAAAAAAACGTCATAATGCCTGGCATATCATAACATGACCAGTTTCAATTATATATATAATACATATATATTTATATATCTGTAACAATACTATTAAAGATTTGTAACGATCATATTCAAGATTTGCAGGGGAATTGGCCAAGTACTCAAGTGTTGAGAGTCAATCAAATCACAATGATGTGAATACACAGTAGTTAAGAGAAATGGCCTCCGGATATTTGTACTATGTATGGATTTTGATGGATGAGCATAGTCTAGCTCTAATGAAATGCATCTCTTAGAGAAGAATGGCCTAGACCTCTTTCACTGTGTAATGCCAAAAATGCCAAAAAGGATCGGGTGAAAGTTGCTCATTTCACAAAAATTTATAGGAAAGTTCAAAATCGTTTGTTTCAGCACATGCAGCTGAAATTGGTGGTGAAAAATTTGCTTTAATAGTGAACAAAATCACAAGATTTAAAGAAGTTTGTTCAAGATTCAAAGTTGGTAATGGACATTGGCTATGGTATTCATTCAACTTCTTCGCAAAAGCAGGTATGTCATCTTAGATTCCCTTCTTAGAAATGTCCTTGTTGCTTGAACAAGCATAAAACTTATTCCTAGATTAAATAGCTATAGATGTGGTTTTATATTTTATTTTCCCGATTTCTCTGCACTTTTGATAATTAGAGTTTTTTATTTGGGGAATGGTTAGTTTTCTATTGACAGTAAATATGTAGTTGTTGTGAAAGCATGATTAAAATTTTGGGAATGCCTATACTTTCAATTCCATAACTCCTTCTATTTTGAAAAGCCATTGATTGTTTTGAGTTTAGAGGTGTGATGGTTAAGATACAGTTATAGAATTAACATACGAAGGTCATGGTGGAAATACTAAATTTTAAAGGAGCAACCCACAACTCCATGTCTTTGACTTGCACACAAACAACTAAGATTATGGATAGGAGTGTAACCTTGAGTACAATGTCGAAGAAGAGTTAACGAGTATGAGTGTCGAATAACTTAACTACTCATGATTTGTTTTCCCACTATTGTTGATTTATTCTCACTCATCATTACTAGAACCAATCTATTTACTACAAACACATTGGATACATTTTGATATCGATTTACAATTGAAGTAGAAACCTAAATTTGCACAGGCGTTGCTCTTTAGTGAACCAACACTTTCTCCGCCCTCGTTCAGGTGGTGGGGCTCACTTTGTTACCGTTGCTTGCTCAGAGGTGGGTACCCCTGCTATTGGATATTGAAATGGTGGATATGCAACCAATTGCTCTAATGGCACTTAAATTGGCTTTCGAACCTTGGGAGATGCTAGGCAATATAGTGGAAAAGGAGAAATTTGGTAACCCGCGTGCTTGGCTTCTTCACATGTAGATCCATGTACTAGCACAAGATGATATAAGTGGAGTCACTGAGTAGAGATTCATGATCCTAAATTTGAACCGTAGATCCTTTTAACATTTCAGGATGATAAAAGGGGAATCATTGATAATAGATTTGAACAATGACTATTAGATTTGAATTTTGAACTGATAATTACAAGATTTGAATTAAACAAAGTCTTTCGGTAGAAATTACATGAGAGAATCTTTTGGCCAATGTGTTTCAAACCAACAAGTGTGATTCATCATCAAGACCAGATGATGAGAATTTTGAACCATAAAACAATAGGCTTGACTCTTGAGGACACAAAAACTTATGTTTCACAAGGAAACCAAGGTAGAATGATTTGACATATTATTAGATTTCATACGCCAGCGAAGCAAAGGCACCCCCGAACATACCTTCATTACATTTGATTGAATAAACCAACAATCACGCAAAAATGGCAATAATCTTGGTCTCTCACTGCGTACTCTCTTAATGAAACCTCGTATGACGGGCGTTTAAGAATAAAACTGTCATGAAAAAATTCACGGCAAGAGCTAACCATAGGGCATTAAATGACTGGTTAGCTGCATGCCCTTTAACTTTATAACACACCCCCGCGCATAACGAGATAAATGATAAATAATAGGGTGTGTTATAAAGTTAAACGGCATGCAGCTAACGCTTATTTAATGCCCTATAGTAAGCTGGTTAGCTCTGGCCAAAATTCAAAGAAAATTGCTGGAACTCCAAAGGTCGCTTTCAACTTGGCCATTAATATACCTTGCATGCAAATTATTACGAGCGGTGAAGGATTGCTGCCGGAATCCGTCATTTGATTAATTTCCGGGAGAACACTCCATCGAGATTCTTTATAATATAACACCAATATCTAAACATACGAGATAACATCAATGGGACCTAAAATTAAGAATATTAAATCCACCGCCTAAAATTAAGAATACTAAATCCACCGCCGAAATGTATACATCGCCTAAAATTAAGAATATTAAATCCACCGCTTTCGTTTTCGAGCTCCAGCCTCCGACCAGTCATATTGGACATTCAAAAATTCAAATTAGATGTCCTCGTAAAATGAATGATCCCCTAAAATAGTATACTCGCTCTTAAAAATCAATCGTCCCCTGAAATATAAATACACAAGATTGATTTAATTAAAATTGTTAGGGGAGTGATTTAGGAGATTTAAAACTGTCGCTATAACATTAGAAACTAGAAATAAAAGAAATTTAGAAAAACTGAGACCCTATAAAAACATGGTATACGAGTGTACCAAACATTACTCTCGCAAGAAGCTTAGAAAATTGAATTAATTAAGAACGCTATTACCGGTAACTTGCAAGCCATGGGAACCGCGCTGATTTCATGTTCTACATCATCCCTATAACACAACCGTGACGCCAATGCTGACGCACATCATGCGTCACGGCTATCTAAATGACGAACAACCTTTCCTCATTCCACGCACGAAGGCAGTGTTGCCCGTCTATATTATTAAACATCGACGATTACCGCAGTTAAATCACGGCTCCTCCCCGTTGATTCTGGTACGAATCACGCAATTTAATGACTTTGTAAATTAAATTTACTGAAATTTATAACTTAACACCATCCAAAACTCAAAATAAGACACCTTACTCCGGGACCAAAAATGTCCTCCACAAAATTGGAAACCCAGTAAGAAAATAATATCCCATTGTACCGAACATTCCTCTCGCAGGAGGGCTAAAAAATTTACCCAATCAACAACGCAATTACACCCGGCGGATTTAAGTTCTATATCCTGCCTATAACACAACCGTGATGCCAACGCTGACGCGCATCTTGCGTTGCCGCGGCCTTAGTCAAGGCACGAAGACAGTGTTACCCATCTCTATTTAACATCAACGAAGCCCGTAGTTTAATCACAGCTCCTTCCTGTTGATTATTGTACGAATCCCGCAATTTAATCATACCTCCTCCCTGTTCTGATTCTCCTACAAATCCCGCTGTTTAATCACAGCCCCTCGCAATTTTGATTCTTGAGGGTGTTTTAGGCTTCTCTGTTTCTGCATTCCTTTCGATTTGATCCTTCCTGTTGATTATTGTACGAATCCCGCAATTTCATCATACCTCCTTCCTGTTCTGATTCTCCTACAAATCCCGCTGTTTAATCACAGCCCCTCGCAATTTTGATTCTTGAGCGTGTTTTAGGCTTCTCTGTTTCTGCATTCCTTTCGATTTGACTCGGTAAAATTGAAAGCGCAGACAAGAAGGGTAGGATAGAATCAATGGCGCCCAGTATGCATGACCTGGGAAATGGAACGATGGCTCATAAGCATCATGTGATGATGCTGCCGTCTCTGGGTCACGGCCATCTCATTCCCTTCATGCAGCTCGCCAAGAAGCTCGCTGCCAAGGGCCTCACTGTTACCTTCGTCGTCACTTTCCATCACATTTCTTCCCTGAAGAAGAAGGTCAATGAAGCCCGGGAGAGCGGGCTGGACATCCACTTGGTGGAAATGGAGGTCACCAAAGACGAATTGGCACTGGGCAAGGTGAATAGCAACAGCGTCCAATGGCATCAGCTGCCACCTTTGCTTGCTGGCAACGAGCGCCTCCGGGAACCCTTCGAACGCTTCCTCCACCGCTATCTGGGCGGCCAAGTGAGCGCCGCCCTCGCCGCTCCGCCCCTGAAATGCCTTATTGCCGACTTTCTCCTGGGCTGGGCCTCTGCCGTGGCCAAGAAATTCGACATCCCCAGAGTGTGCTTCGACACATCTGGAATGTTCGGAGAGTCAGTTCAGCAGATCGTGTGGGACGTTCTGCCTCGCAATCTCCCGCGCACCGACTCTGGTCGTTATGATGTCCCGGGACTTCCCAAGGAAGTTCGTCTCACTCGCCTTCAGATGCTGCCAGAGCACCCTGAGGCCACCACCGACAATGGCACGCACCAGTTCTGGCTCCGGCAGAGGCGTGGGAACAAACAGAGCTGGAGGATCATCGCCAACACCTTCTACGAGCTGGAGGCAGAATTTGTGAAGCATTTCCAGAGGGTTAACGGCACTCTCAGAACAATCGGCCCTCTGCTCCCTCCAGAGTCGTTTGAGGACCGACCTCGCAGGATCGCCCCTGCGGTCGAGATGGGTCTCAATACGGAAGAAGAAAAGTGCTTGGAGTGGCTGGACGCGCAGGCGGAGGCGTCGGTGCTTTACATTTCTTTTGGCAGCGAGAACTCCATATCGATCGCTCAGATTGAGGAGCTAGCGATGGGATTGGAGGCAAGCGGGACGAAGTTCGTGTGGGTTCTGCGGACCCCGTCGGACACCGGATCGAAGGCGTTCTCGTCGGCTCTGGACTTTCTTCCCGAGGGATTCCATGACCGTATGGTGGAGAAGAAGCAGGGATTTATCATTCTGGGCTGGGCCCCGCAGCTGAGCATCCTGGCGCATCCTGCTACAGGGGGATTTATGTCGCACTGCGGATGGAACGCCGTGCTGGAGACGACGACGATGGGGGTTCCCATGATCGCATGGCCGCTGTATGCAGAGCAGCACTTCAACTCAAAGTTTGTGGTGGACGAGATCCAGATCGCACTGGAGGCACCGCAGAGAATCGACCTGAATTGGCTGGTCACCAGAGAGGACGTGGAAAGAATTGTGAAAATGTTAATGATGGAAGAAACGGGGCAGATATTGAGAGAAAGAGTCGGAGAACTGAAGGCGGCTGTCAGAGCAGCAGTGGCCGAGGGAGGATCCTCCACAACGAATCTAAACCTGTTCGTCTCCGAAATCATGTCTCTGTAGACATAACATCATCATCAAATCTGTAATCTCTGTAGGCATCACACCATCATTAAATCTGTAATCTCTGTATGCATCTTGAATTTGTCATGCCTCTGAAAATATAATTAAGAGAGTTGCTTATTTTAGTAAAACTTCGACAGTATTGCGCTCCTTCAACCTGTATTTCAGTTATTGTGATTGTGTTAAATTAAAATTAATAAATCAATTTTATGGATGCAAACTTTAAGAGTTTCGAGTTTAAAAGAGAGAGTCTCTGATAACAGATTCCGCCGTTTATATGAAAATGAATGCCGAAGTCGTCTTTTTTTACTCCTATGGAAATGTTGCCCATAATTTGTTGGTTTTTTTGTTAAATACAAATGTCAAATTTAAGTGTCTTAAAAGTGGTTGATGGTGTTGAATTTATTTTTATAATATGATATCTTAATATTGTTTTTAGGAATAGACTATTTTGACTTTCTCTTATTCTTTTAAATTTTTGATATTGTTAAATCTATTTCCTCAATAAAAACACTATTCAAACACCACTTTTATAAAAAAATTTGAAATATTCTTACCGAATTCAAATCACTTTTAACCTTCCAAGCAATATTTCACAGCGACAGAATACTCCAGAATGAATCTAGGCTAGAGTTCTATATGCCCTCTGGATATAATTACGGTCGGACAATTTTGAAAATTGTGCTTTGGAATGGAACCCCAATTTTAAATTTACTGTATTGTATTGTTCGCAGATATTTACTATATTGTATTGTTCGCAGATATAACGCTCAAGGCCTGAATGGTGAGTTTCATTTACAATGAAAGCTTAACAATTTAATTTTTGCTAACTATTGTATAATTAGTTTACTCATATATAAATTAAAAAATAATAAATGTGAATAGGCGTCCGTTAAACATTATTGTTGAAATTTTTTAGGAAGTTGTTTATTAGAATTTATCTCTTTTTTTTAGAAATTTAAATTTAAGTAAGAATAAAAATCTAAATATGTAAATCTAATAAGTATAGTGTTCATTAAATTTAGGCAAATTTTTGTACAAAATATAGATGGGATGATTGATATTATTGTTTTTTCATTAATTTAAAATTAGATTGTGAGAATAAATGTAAATAAATATTAATCCAATAGTTACTTTAGACATTTTTTATATTTAGGTAAATATTGTGCACCATATTTTATGCAATTTTTTATATAAATTTACGTAGAAGTAAAATTTAAATATGCAAATTAAAGTTTAGTGTCCACCAAAATTTATGGAAATCTTTGCACAAAATTTAGGTAATAAGATTAAACTAGACAATGATTTGTGCAATAATGTAAAGTAACTATTTATGTAAATTCAAATATTTTGCAAATCATACTCAACCATTCTCCAAAAGTTCTCAAGTATCTTGAGAAACAATTTGTAAGTACAAGGAGTTATGAGAGAAATTATCACTAATGAATAATATGTAAAAGTATATCAAACCCCAATATTACACTAGCTTTTGAACATGTAACATAAATGTTATATTGATATTGCAATATTATTATTTTCTATTTATAATATAATTTATTTTAAATTGTATTTATAATTAGCTTATGAGGTGTAGAGTAGATGGTGAGAGGGTCTTCAGTTAAGACATTTAGTGGCGTAAAAGACACTAATTCTAAACTTGTGGGTAAAAATCCAGTCATGCTAAGGGTTGGTGAGGCCCAAGCTAAGCCACAGGTTGGGAGTGTGTGTGTGTGTGTATATATATATATATGATTTTTTTGAATATGTTGTATTTATAAACTGTGTATTCACCCATGGTCTTGTAACATGGTATTGGCTCATAGTTATCGTAACAAAGTCTATTTACAAATTAAGAACTTCTATGGTTAAGAATCATGTTACACATTTTCTTAAATATATGTATATTTAACTTATATATTAATTGTTTTTAATAATAATAATATTTATTATTTAAGATAAAGGTAGAATTTAGTTGATGTTATGATTTTTTTATCTCAGCAATGTAAAATGTGTCATGAAGTAGGTGTTTTTGATGCATATCTGTATTTACCAACCATTTTGTAATAAGAGAAATATGTATGTGAGAAAATAATTTCATCATATTTCCTTTTGACCCAGGCAATCAGCTTTTGAATATATTCATCCTAAGTTGTTGTTTACACATGGTACATGAAACTTTGATAGTGTTGTCTCTAATTTTCAACTTATTGTTATGATGTTATAACTACATAGATATACATCCTCCTATTGAACATTGATAGATTAATTTCTCTTTTAATCCAAATCTTTATTTTATGGTGATAAGTGAAAGTGATAAGTGAAAGATATTAACATATTGTTGTTGTCTCCTTTACATTAATAAATAGAATTTCAAATATTAATTAACTTGCATCTCTAAATATATATTTACATATTCACATTTACCTAGTACAATTATTAAATTACAAAATAAATTATAAAATAATAAATAGAATCATGTAAATATATGTTTATCTTTTTACATTTACCTAATACAATTATGAAATCACTCTCTAAATTATTATATAACATTATATAATAAAACTATGTAAAAAAATTTATTAAAAATAAATTTATAATAAAACCATTAATTTAAGAAAAAAAAAACATTAAAACATAATTAAATCAAATTACATACAATAATCACTCATTTAAAATTAACATTAAAATATATATAATCACATTTACTCATTTACTAATATAAATATATCAATAATCACTCATTTACTCAAATTTACTAATATAAATATCTCAATAATCACTTTAGTAAATCACTATTAATACAAAACAAAAAACCATACATATATATATATATCATGGCACACAACAGATTCGAATCTTAAAAATACTTAGTCCCGACAGATTCCTGAGTTCGAAAGAAAATGTGGGTGTACCTGCATCGATTATGAGATCACTCTTGAAAATAAAAAATCAATAAACTAGTTAAGGCAAGGCCCAAAAACAATAAACGAGTAAGGAGTCAATTGTCAATATATAAAATTGAAAATCAAAATTAAACAAGTTAAGACGTTAGTTCTCAAGATATAAAAAACAAGTGTTGTAACGAGATTGTTGACGAATGATGGATGACTAAAATATAGTGTCATGGAAAGTTTGGTAGGATTTTGAATCTAAATAATATTTTTGGATATTTTTGGAAATTTTGTTTATAGCTATTAAGGGGTAAGATTTTAGGTGGCTGATGTTAAATTTATTTCTATTATAAAAATAAAAATGGATTTAAGTATTGTTATTAATTTTTTTAAAATGTTAAATTCCTAAATTTTTGTTCTACTTAAAATTAATATAACTACAAAAAAGCCTTAAAATTATAAATTGATTATTAATAGATTAAAAGTAATTTTACTTAAACAAAAGTTTTTACAATATTTTATATATATCTAATTTAATGAATTACCGGTTAATTATATTAAAATAAATGCAATCTTTATTATAGTTATTTATAATAATAAATTAAGAATATATTTATGTTATTTAAATAATATTATAATGTGGTTGAATTAAATATAAGATACATGCGAAATATAAAAATTAATACAAAATTAGGCTCATGGGGTAGCTTAATTTGGGTTTACCTTGATGATCAAATATTATATTCCATGAGACTCTAGATTCAAACCCCTTATGGGTCAACCAACAAAATAATAATAATAATAATAAACTAGTAATATATTTTTAACGATTATTTTAAGTATCTTGGATGGGGTGCTATCCAAGTGAAAAGGTAGGGATGGTTTATCATCGTTCCACCTTGCCAAGACACTAGCAAGGTACCCAAACACAACAATTGGTTGTTTCCCTATCACACTCGATCATGTCATACCAAATTGCTTCACTTGTTTCTCATGCAGATACCTTAGTACCTTTCAATTGACAGGATTTTCGCATCAAAATTTCCAAATCTAAAACTTGACAAAAACTTCCCCATCCAAGACTTACCATATTGTACTATTCCATGTTCATTTCGACATCTCAGTACTCAAGTAGCTCGGTACGGAACCCACAAGGGTTGACCTTTGGATATGCACTATTTTGGCACAAAACCTTCGTTTTCATCCATTTTGGCCAAAAAAGAAATACACAGGAAAACCTCATCAAATAGGATCTTGGTACAAATCCCAAGACCTTTGGGTTTGTCAAGTCAATCCACCATGGACCAATCGTGCATTGTGACATGATCCTTCTTCCAACTCATATTTTTCATGTCTCATTTCCACATCATATCGAATCTTGAACTCAACTTTCATATATAAACTACACTCAAGCGTCTGGTGCTCTTGTACCTTGTATACTTAAGCACTACTAATCATGTCCCATACTCACTAATCTTGGTTTAATCATCATTAATCATGGATTAGGGGCCAAGATTAAGGAAACAAGATCTCGTGACAAAGTCATTTATTTTAATTATAATATTTTTCGCCAAAATATATACTTCCTTAAGTCTTCTAGGAAATATACTAGATTATCCCTTCAACTTATACGAGGCCCCTTTGTTGCCTATCAATCACGTTCATCTGCCACATTTTGTTAGACCCTTAGCTACTTCTTGATCTTGGTTCGACTCCCCCTAATATTGATATCTATGAATTACATAACTTGACATCATTGACAACAGATACTACCAACATAGGAACCCTTGTAACCATACCTTTAAATGATTATTTTGTCATTAGAAGGTGTTGAACTCTCTTTCAGAAAAGAAATGAGAGTAAAATTTTGAGTTACAACATTGTGCATGTGGCTATGATTTCATAGTTTCTTTTTTTTTTCAATACACCATCCATACTTATATGGAATTGTTGTTTAAAGGAGAATGGAAATATGTTCTTTTCACTTTTTAATTAACATTCCTTTGCACCTTCCAGAGAAATTACTAGTCTTAGTGTTTCTCTTGTCATGAAACATGGAGACAAATGTAACACAATTCTATGTCTTCTTATCATTGATGGGCATGGGACAACCATAAATCCAATCTCAATTACGTTAGAATTAATAGTTCAGTTAAGAGATATTTCAATAGTTAGCATAATATATATGGCATAAAATGAGGCATTTCAAATTAAAATGTTTCTCCCAAAAAATACTTTGCTACTCAAGGGCACTCATCACCTCGCTCTTATAGTCATTGATCAGGAAATCTCCCCATATGGTGCCCAATGAAGGGACAACCTTCTACATGTTCTTCTAAATCATAGATTTCAATGTTTCTTTCGAGAAATAGATCAAACATGAACTAGACAAACTCTCAAATATCAAAATATTGGAAAACTATTTTCATTAGGTTAGAATTAATTGAAATAATGAGGATTTTTCACAAGCTTTTTCAAGTTTGTGCAATCATAAGAAAGGAAGTAAGTATGACTAGAGATGCCTGATTTAAAATGAGATTCAAAACATTTGAACTTGAATTTTGCCTTTTCAAATTAAAATATTTAGATTCTTATTCTCACTAAATATGGATATGTGTTATTTATTATTTAAAAGTTGTTATTATCTTATATGTGTTGGATTAATAAATTCAAGACAATATACAATGCATGTCATCATGAAAGGACAACTACTCTTTGTGTGTAGATGATGGAACCATGTACTTTTCATAATATTTCTTCTTATTTGAAAGGAAGAGGGTGTACCCAAGAATGTTCAATGGCTAAAATCTCGATTGGGTAAATGTTATAAGCTATAATTTCATAACTCTTGGGACACCTTCAACATTGGAACTCATGCTTCCCTATATAACACATCCTCTAACATCAACATCGTCTTTGAGATTGGATTGTGGATCCACTATGGGGTCCCTCTAGAAAAGGTCTCATGGGATTTCCATTCTCAAAAGAGATGGGAATTGGAACCCCATATTATTTTTAAGCTCAAGGAAACCTTACACAATTAAATGAAAATGATGTTCTCCTTTCATATATTAGAGACGTGATTTTAATTGTTTATAACCATGATGAACACCCAAGGGAAATTAACTAATTAATTACACCAGTTATATTACATCTAAATTGAAAGTAGTCACTTCAATTATACTTTAATTTGAGTGAAGATATTATAGAGACAATTATATTTCTATGATATTTTGAATTATGAACATTTTTAGAACAAGTTCATGAGAATTTATCATACGAATTAATCTTCCCCAATGGACATAGATATATATTTGATTTTCAATTATTTAATGCAAATAAACTTGAATTGAGAGTGCAGCAAATCCCATTTAAAAAAACAAGGGATAAGATGCAATATCCCTATCATAATAATTGAATGTAAAATTATCAAATGAGTAAATAGTAATTTTGTTAAAAAGGTTATGAATTAGTTTCAAAAACTAATTCTGGTTATTTGTAAAACTGAATCAACCACGTATTCAATGGTGGCAGCAGTGGTCATGACGGGGGGGGGAATTACCTTGGACAGGGGAATGAATAGCGGGGCTTCCTCATACAAAGGGGAGGCGTGCAAATGAGCGGGGAGGAAGCGCCAGACAGAGGAGGCGATTACATTCTAACCGATTCATGGCATCCTCACTGTAAATGTCACCCTAAGCCTCCAAGACCGGGGATTACTCAAGGGAAAACAATCCAAGAGTAACGATCCTCACAGTTGGCGAGACTGTAGAACCTACGAAGAAGCCACGGAATAAACTAGGGGCCATTTGAGTGCCTTTGCAGGAAAATGGGCCGTGGTTAATTACCTCCGCCCGGGCAATAACCTAATCCTTCTTCATGTTAGGTTGACCAGCGTTCTGTACGGTGTTGATTTGGGTTCTATCGATTTATCTGTTGAGGACAACAATGACAAGGAGTCCTAGTAGAAGCTTGAGGATGATTTTGATACCTTCACATAGACTAAGGCCTTCGACCTTGCCCAACCTCTGATCGATGCTCGCATACCGTTCAAGATCCACATCGTAAAAGACCCCGATAGGAAAGAGAGGCCTTGCTTAGAGGTCGAGAGGCTTGAATTGAAGTTGGGGTCTTGGGGCCTCCAGGCGGACCTACAAGGGCCGCCTCAGCAGCGACAACAATTACTATGTGCACCACTACGTCTGCTCCTTTGTGGTCATCAGATATTTGGATGATGAGCATGCTGGCCGCACGTTGTTTTATTATTTTGATGGAAGCATGAAGTGGAAGCATGGAGTCAGCCAGTGAAAAGATAAGTATCTATGCCAAATCTTGGAAGAGGTAGCAATTGTGTTAGTATTTGAAATGAGTGTATGTGTATTTTGACATAGAAGTAGTTATTTTGGGTAAGGATAACCCATATTCAAATAATAGTTATTGCATTTATGGAAAAGAGAATGCATTTAAAAGGAATAGTAGTTAAGTTGGATTTTATTGAAAAGGGATACATGCTTTACTGCATTGGGATGCTAGCTGATTTCAAAGTTTTTGTGAAATATATATGCATTGCACGCATGATAGAAATTGCTAATGATGTGCTTCTAGGCACATAGGTAATCACACTAACTTTCTTGAAGAAAGAGTATTCTTATATACACATAAATATGGTCTTATTTTTAGGAAAAGAGTGCGTTCTTCATGCATGAAAACAATGACTTTATGGGAGATCTCTTGAAAACAAAAAATAGAGATTATTTCCTTAGAAGACACATATGAATAGTGTTCATAAAAGAACCAGAATCCATACTTGTTTCATGAAAAGATTATGTGCATTGAAGTAAAAGTAATTGTGTTAGGAAAAACACAAGTTGCATGCACATAAGGGTAGCTATTGTGATTTTGGAAAGATGTTTTTGTGTGTACGTAGAGAAAGTGATTATGTTAACTTCCTTGAATATGATAATCTCGTGAAAAGTTTGTTGTGTTTGATGAGTTGTGTTGGTTTCTTGATTTGAGTGCATAAAAGGTTACGTTAACCATGTTATTGTTTCCTGAATTTTTATGCATAAAGATGGAATCTATAATAATTTCTTGAAAGGGAAGCATGAGGAACTTACATATAGGAAGATAAAGAAATGGGGTTATAATGAATTCCTTAAGAAAGAAATATGTGATTTGTTACATGAAATGATGGTAGTATTCTAATGAAGGGAATATGTGTTGCATACGTTAAATAAGTGCTATTATGATAAGCTAATGTATGCACAAAGAATAGTAATTGTGATATAAGAGTTATGTTCTTTGTATGATAGAGAAACTATGTTGAGTTCCCAAAAAATAACTATGTGAAAAGAACATATGTGCTTAAGCATAGAAACAATAGTTTATTACATGTATGAAGATATGACGAATGTGTTATACATGTTAGTGTGAATAAACATTGTGAAGATAAAACAATATTTACTTGAGTATATGTACTAGTTAAATAGTATGTCATGCTTGCTCATGCATATGAGTAGATGTTAAAAGATCTCTTTTAGAGGTTGATTATTGATTGATTAATATGGTATCTACTCTCGTTGCCCAAGTTGGTTGATGATAACATTAACAGGAAGCGATGGTGGTTGGAGCCAAAGAAAAGTGATGTTTAATGTTGTGGCAGGAAGATGATTAACGGTCCTGCAGATGAATATAAGTTGCGGGATTATGCATTGCTAGACCATTCATGCCATAAGGAATGTTGCATGTGGCGGTGTTAGCTTCCTGCTACAGTAGGTTATTCATATTTCATGATTGGCATTTTACAGGCCAAATATGTTGTATTTTGCCTGCTGCAATGCTCCATATTTGCTTAACAGTCTCCAAGTGAAGAAGGCTACCTCAAGGTCATTCAATTGCCTTCCAAATTTTGTAAATTTATCCCGGTATCGCCATTTGTTCGGTTTAAGGGAGGTCCAAACAGTTTAATCTTGGTCTCCCTAGGTTTAAATTTCCTGTTTTAGAATATAGAGAATGTAAATTTGTCCAAACAGTTTAATCTTGGCAGATTCTTAGATAGGTAGAGAAGCAGAGGAGCCCAACAGCTTAATCTGGGCCCTGGAAGAAATAAGGGTAGTATGTAGATAGGAAAGCATCAAAAGAAAAAATGAATGACGGGTTTGCAAGTCTAAGTGCACCCCCAAACAAAGAAGAAAAAATGCTAGGTAAGTAGGCTGGGTAGGTAGTTCTGAGGTTGTTGAATCCTAAATTGCTGACCAGTTCCAGGTTTTCAGGTGTCATATCATTCAGGACACAATCAGCAAGAATTTGTATGCAAGAAGCTCCAAAGAGGTATAACTGACTACCCTTCTCTGTTCTCCCCAATCATTAACTAACTTCCCCAAAGGAGGTCAAGATCTGCTTGACACCTCTTAAGTTCCATCATCTTCGTAACACTGGCTTAAGTAAAGATCTGCTTTACTCAAAGTTGTTCCATATTTTCTCTTAAGTATGGTCCTACCCCCTTGTAACAGCCTAAGCTCTCCTGAACTTAGCACTTTCTTACCGTCTCCATATTAACCACTAACATTATTATTTAGCTCCCTATTCTCCCCATCCCCTTATTTATATTAAATAAAATCCCCCTACGTAATATCCCTCCCCCCGGTTGAAAAATAACCATAAGTACTCCTAGGAATTTCTCAGTTTATCTGAAACTCAGCAAGAGCCCTTGACCTCCAAAACCACGTCCCAGATACAATGGACTCCTTCCAAAGTATAAAATTCCTCTGAGGTAATCGGACCCCTTCCGAAACCTCAAATGCCCTTCACACCCACTTACTTGCTCTTTCCTCCCAAAACTTACACTCTATAGAACCTTAAAGCCTGATCGCATTGCAACATCACACTTTCATCTCCATGCAGGTCAACACCCTCTGTTCCCCGCCGACGCGATATTGCGATATCGCCGATCGGCGGTCGCAAGTGCCGAGTGTCCAACTCAAGCACCCTCCGTTCCCCGCCGACGCGATATTGCGATATCGCATCAGAGTTTCTTCATCACATTACCTCCAGTATCAGCACTTCACCACATCGCTCTGTACCAGGGACCCATCACAGCTGACGTCATCTGCCCTACAGTCGATGTCATGCTGACGTCAGCAGCCAGAAAGCCGAAACTTCACGCAGGAAGAAAAATCGCACTTCGGAGCTCCAGAACAAGAAACAGAGGCAGTTTTCGATGCGCGATTAGTGCGAAGCGCTAATTGCGCATCACTACAGGAAATAGGCCATTTCGAGGAATCTTCGGGGAATCTTCTGTTTTCTTAGCCCATTGTGCGCCGAAAAAGCCCGAAAATCGCCCGATCGTGCCTAGAAGGATCCGGTTTAAAGACAACCGCAGATCAATCACAGAGTTTAAAGTGTATCCGATCAAATCATCAGGCATCAAGCATGTCAAAGAGTATCAGTTGACGGCGGGAGCCATCAATGTAGCAGCAAAGAGTATCAGCGAATATCTTGAGCAGCGGCCCGAAGCAGGAAAAAATTTAATATCTTCCAGCAAATTCATAGAAAGAGGGCGAAACTACTTGAAGCTCTCAAATCATAATTATTGCACATTTAATTCACACCAGAGCCAAACTGCAGTTCCCGAAGCACAATCATTCCAGCAGCACCGCATCTGGCCCCCAGGGGCCACCTCATCACCTGTTCCGATCCAGCTGCCCCCAGCGCAGCCAAAAAGATTTACTTGCATTTAATTCCAGCAACACTTAGATTTTTGAAGAGTTCTCTAAGCAGATCTGTCGAGGTCACTTGTAATGATGTCTTTCTGATATTTTGCTTATAAATACCACCCTGAGCAATGTTGTGAGGGGTTGGTTGGTTGGTAGTAGTTGTTGGTTAGTCTTCTTTCCAGCATTTTCTCCGGGCAGAGACTCGCACTGTAATTGTCATAATTTCCATAATCAAAGATTGCTGAAAGCATGGATTGCGAAACCACTTGATGTTTTCTCTTGGCGAAGGAATGATTACGGAATTCCTGCGTCTCTACATGATCCAATAAGTGTTTCTCTCCTCTGTTTACTTTTATGATTTTTACCACCGCTCCGCCTTCTAAATTGCAGAAAAAAAGAATAGCTTAAGATTTGTTTCATTACACCTTAAGTTCAATTTCTGCATTTCTCGATGTTTTCTTCAGAAATAGTTATGAACATGTATACTTAAATGATCTTGTTTACGCGGTTTCTTTCACATATGAGTGCATGTTTAGGAATTCTTAATTTCTCCTGGATCCCATTCACCCATTTCTCCTCTTCCTCAGCATGATGAAATGATTCTCCTTTGCCTTTCATCCCTGATGTGCATTCCATACTTTCAGCAGACTGTTAATTGTATCCTGTGTGGCTATCCTGCTCCGTATCCCCTTGTGACCAAGAAAACGCTCGCAAGCCTCAATCTGTGACTCCATGCCCAATGGTTCGAAACTTATCACACTTTA